>JAJJWX010002699.1:0-126788 GCA_023529315.1 Papaver bracteatum
ACCCCTTCTTCTCATTTCTTATCTCAAAGCAGAACCCCTTCTATTACTTCATTCACCCTGTAACCTTCAATTTTCTTCCATCTATAATTTCTCATCTCGTTCCATTACAACAGCTGTCAATCTTTCAAACATCACGGTGATTCACGACCAAACCTAATAATCTCCATCGTAATTTCCGTAACTCAAATCACGAACTAGCGCCTTTCTTGCAAGCAAAGCATAAACAATTTAATCGAACAGACCCCATTTCTGAAACATTGATCTCATCTGCTTTGATTCTGCAATGACTCGAGAAATCAATTTCAGCGATGCTTGGTAACACAATTTCTACCCTCACTTCAATTCCATAAATCGATCTATTCCGAGTTCTTAATTCTTCTCATCCTAAGCACAGCAAGATCTCCTCACTCTCGATCTCTTGATTTGTTCATGGATGCTGCATCTTTTCTCCATGTTCTTCTAAATTTCATAATTGAAGTAATGATTGAAGGTCTATACTACGATTTTAGGTTTAGGTAAGAAGTTGCAAATGCAGATCAGGTTGAAGATGGGATGGGTCATCTGAGTGTGGGTATATGGGTCCAATGGATTCAGACACCCACCATAAAAACCACCCACTGACTGGGTGCTACAGCCAACCTTCCTTTGGATAAGGGATATCCGGTGAATAGTAACATCCATCTGCCTTTGGTGATAAGGGTACCACGAGGAATGAGAGACCGTAACCATGGTGGGCTCCAACCAATGTTTGCCCCTGAAATGACAAATTTTTCCCTTTTTTGCTCAATTTTGGTGATTTCTCCTTCTTTTCGTCCGTGCGACTCCAGAGTACCTAATAACTCAAAAATACGCGTAAAATACATAATTTACTAGAAAAATAGCAAAGAAAGCATAAACTCTTAGATAGTAAATTAGGTGTATTCTACACCTATCAAATCAACTTAGTCGTATCGTGCTCAACATGAGATACCCAATGGAGCCTTTACGGTAATACATAAAAAATGGATCAATAAGGATCTATACCGTGGATAACACAAGGATTCATTCTATGTTTCATCACCATTTGCACAATGACTGATAGACATAATCCTTGAATCACAGAAGATTTTAACCTATCTTACATCAATAATTGACAATATAGGATTAACTTTTGTGTTTGTCAAAAGTCTATTCATCCTTTTATCAATATTAGCATATCAATTCACGAACAACTTTACTTTTGACAAAATATGGGACAATCAAGTTCACGGACGTAAAAAACATATCCCATCAAAATATTGTAATATATAAAATCATAAAGATTAATACTGCAACCATCATCTTCCAAACAAACTTAGAATTTTTTAACCAAAAAATCTAAAAACAAGAAGAAGATGAAAACATTGGATAGCTATGTGTAATAACAATAATAGCTATTCCAAAACACTAGATATTCTTCTAAACAAAAAAGAAACAATAGTAGATTTACTAGGCATAAATAAGAACTAACAGACTAAACTTTGGACGAGCTTCGCTCTCCCTCTTTATTCCATTGCTCAATCACTCATTCAATTTGTCCACTTGGACTGAAAGAATTCATTCTCAATCGAAGTATACCGAAGGAGCCATCTCGCTAGGGATGTTACTGTTGACTAAAGACCTATTTTTTTTTTGATTAGATGGAACACATCCTTCATGTCATAGTGAACTAAAGTCATATAGATAGTTCAGGACCTTCTTGAGCCTTAAGGTCTTGCAGCTTGTGGAGGATATCCTTATTGGGAAGTTCTTTAACACATGTTTTCATGAGAACAAGGTCAGACTTAACCTTTTTCAACTCAGTTCTTACCACATCAAGACACTTCATTGTATCAACAAGTTGCTGCTTAACCTTCTCAAATTCCTTTAGGAAGTCGAGAACTACATCCGATGAAATCTCTTCAATTTCTTCTATATCCAAAAGTGAATCAGAGGATTGAGGAAGAAAACCTTCAATTTCAACAAGAGTTTCCTTCTCTTTATCGAGTTCACAGTATACCGCCTTATCAATGACATCTTTAGTTAAATTTGATGAGCACGAAGATGAAGAAGCTATTGATAACATGAAACCTAGAGTAATAAGAGTAACTCAATATGATAGGTATATAAAGAAAAACTCGAGATATTTTGGGTTACGAGATAGGTTTAAGGGATAACCCGAACCGTACGTGTAACCGTATGATGGTTTTTCACAAAGCTCTACATGGAAAAAAGAAAACATATTTAAAAAAGGTTTTGACTAAGTATATCAAAAAGGAAAAATACTCACGAACCAGTGTTTGACCAATTATCCTTCTAAAAACGATAAGATATTATCTAGATAATCAGAGTCACTTAGTTATGGAGTATACTTATTCAATTCTCCCACAACTAGGCTTTTTGTATGTGAGATATTCAACCTTGTGATTACTTTACACAAGTATGAGCCTTTAGCTCATCAAATGAACATTATTCCTTTTTATCCTTCTGTCATTGATATGTGCTCTTTCTAGAGAGATGAGACACTGCTTGATTAGCATACTTATCAGAAGGACTAAATTTAGGACCTCTAACAATAGGTTCAAGAGGATCAGAATAGATATGAATCCATCTTCTAGATTTACCAGACTTATTCTTATAAACATAAGAAATGTGACCATCATATTCCTTCTGATAATTTATAGAGTAGAGATCATTGTTATAAGATTTCTGGTTTCTTGTGGACATATGATTCACTACTTTAGTCGACTTACTATTTGTTCCATTGACAGTGAAGAGAAGAAAATTAAGAAACTTAGAAATTTGTTTCCTTCTTGCAAAATAATGGATAGCATAGTGATTCTTTTTCCCACAAAAAGTACAGTTCAAGGGAGGAGAATTAATAACTGGCACCTGTTTAAACTCCATAGCCATATGAGAAGATTGTAAGTTATGTAAAATTTTCTTGACATGATCTTCTTATGGAGAATACTTTGTCTTGTACAGAACGTCACGAGAGTTAGTTTGTACAGAGGATTTTCTCCTTAAGACTGAGTTTTCCTTTTCCAATGACTTAATGATATTGTAGAGATCACGTTCTCGATCAAGAGACTTTTCAAATTCATCAATGAGCTGATCATGATTATTAAAATCAATATCTTCAGATTATGTCTTAAGATTCTGGTGAGCTCCTTTTCAGTTTCTTCCAGAGAAAAATCACATGCCTCATTAGAGGAAGAAATATCATTATCACATTGAACATTCTTTTTACCTCGGGATTCAGAAGAATCAACTAAGGAATAATCCTTTGAGGTGTTTCCAAGACACTTGACATGATCAAAATCTTTAGAAGGCATTTTGGTATGCGCAGGCAAGATTTTGTCCAAGGTTTCAGTTGCCACAAACAATGGACTTATAAGGTCTTAAATGTGTTTGCCTGCTCTGATACCAATTGAAAAATCGGGGGTCTAACAACCTCACCCAATATTTCGATTAGCAATCTGTATGGACAACTCCGAGTTGTTTTATAGAGAATCAAGTATACTCAATCAATAAAAAATACTCAAGAAGTTATTATCTCAATATCTCGATTTGATTTACTCAAGCAAATATGATTCACGAGTCTAATCAAAGAGAGATAACTTGGATGGTACCAAAGACCAATATCCAAGTGTCAATCGATTTAAATCAACAACCAATAGGTCGGATATTCTAATCGATTGAACAACGCACAACCTGTATTATTTCAATTATATAACAAAATATAATGCGGAAAACAAATAACACAGACACCAGAATTTTGTTAACGAGGAAACCACAAATGCAGGAAAAACCCGGGACCTAGTCAAGATTAAACATACACTGTATTAAGAAAACTACAGACACTAGCCTACTCAAATTAACTTCAGTCTGGATCAGTGGGTTGAACCCCAATCAATCTCACTCTGATCCAAGGTATAGTTATGTTCTACGCCTGATCCCAAGCCAGATCGTGGCACTTGATTCCCTTAATGATCTCACCCACAACCAAGAGTTGCTACGACCCAAATTCAAAGACTTTAGCAAACAAATTTGTCTCACACAGAAAAGTCTACAAGATAGATAAATTCGTCTCACATGTATAAACCTATGAGTTTTGTTCCATCTTTTGATAAATTAAGGTGAACAGGAACCAATCAATAAAACCCGACTTATATTCCCGAAGAACAACTCAGTTTTATCAATCACCTCACAATAGTCTTAATCGACGCAGCGAAAAAAGATATTGTGGAATCACAAACGATGATACGAAGATGTTTGTGATTACTTTTATATCTTTCCAATCGGAGATAGAAATATCAAGCCAATTATTATAATTGTACTCGTACGATAGAAAAAGCAAGATCAGATCACACAACTACAAGAAAAGTAGTATCGGTATGGCTTTACAATCCTAATAAAGTCTTTAAGTCGTTAACCTGGTTTTAGAAGAAGAAAACCAAAGGTTAAAGGAGAATCGACTGTAGCTTAGCAAACTAGTATCATACAGAATGTGTGGGGATTAGGTTTCCCAGTTGCTAGAGTTCTCCCTTATATAGTCTTTCAAATCAAGGTTTGCAATCAATGTTAGCTTAGTAATAAAGCATTCAATATTCACTGTTAGATGAAAACCTGATTACATACAAGATAATATCTATCAACCGTTAGATCGAAAACTTATCTTTCCATACACACGTGTACTTGACGATTTTGGTTTTATGTCACCGTACCCAAACATGTACAATAGTTGGTTCAATATTAGTCAACCAAATGGTTAGCCAAATGATAACTTTCATATCAACCATATTCTTCTTCACCATAACTAGTCCAAATGACTCAAATGAACTAGTTGGAGAGTTGTTCAATTTCTATGAGATCTTATATACTACACAAGATACAATTGAAGCAAAAATGATGTGATTCACTGGAATCGATTCATGAACTATAAAGCCATGGTTTACAATAGCATTCCTTAAATAATTTAAATAAGTTCATGAACATCGGTTTTAGACATAACCACTCAAGTTCGCGGACTGGGTTTGCGGAATCACATAACCGGTTGGAGTTCACAAACTCCAGCAGAAATTATCGGGTTCGAGAACTTCCGTCAGTTCGCGGACTGAAAAGCTACAACTTCAGCAGAAATTCTCGGGTTCTAGAACTACGCATGTTCGCGGACTGCGTTCGCGGACTGGGTTGACTGTTCAAGTTCCTGTTTTCACTTGATCCACAAAGTTTGCAAACTTCGATTCAAGTGCTAAGGACTTATACATCTATGTATTACCACAACAATGTTTATATCCCCCAATGGTTATATTGTCTAAACTCTCATTTCAATTATTGAAACGTTCTCAGAGGACGTCATATAGTTGTGTAGATGGTGGATTTTCGACAAAGGGTAGAATTGTAAAAACTATACTCCAGATTAGGCAACCGGATGAGTATTGAGGCTCATGTCTCTCGATTAAAGCATGAAAGCTCATGCCACAAATCTCTGACTGAGAAGTTGTCTCTCAAAGTACATGTAGATGTGTAGTCTCTCAGCTGAGACCACAGCACATCTCATGAATACTGAGAAATTTCAGTAATTACTCCTGATCCGGAAACCGGATGAGTATTGAGACTCATGTCTCTATGCATGAAATCTCATGCCACCTCTGATGGAGAAAGTCTCACAGATAATATGCAGATGTGCAGTCTCCCAGCTGAGACCATGGCACATCTCATACTGTATAGAATCGAAAGATTGGACGGCTCCTAGACAACGTCTTCGGGATTCAACCAGGTTTTTCCCGACTATGCAAGAGGAATATGATACTCCAGCAAGTTCATATTGCTCAACCCTCATATGATTAATGCTCCTAGACAGGAAGCCCTTCTAGTATAGAGCCATCAATTAATTGTTTGAAATCGTCTGAATATCCAACAATATTCTATGAGCCATCTTTAATTGTCTGAATATCCAGCAATATTCTACGATTCTTCGTTATATTTCGTCACTTCAATTCGTGGTTATTCCAAGCAGAATACCACGGGCTAGTGATAAATATTCAACGAAACAGGCATCTGAGCATCGAATAAGCCCTGACAAAAATGGTGCAAGTGTAATTAGCAAATAATGCACAGACCAGCATTTTGAATGCACGAATGAGCATTTCAAAAAATATGAACGAACGAGGAACCTATGCAAAATAGGAAGGAAAAATAATAATAAAAAAATATTAGCAAAAGTGTCAGAGGACTGGGTTCACCAGCCATCCAGTCATGCCGTGACCAGTCCCACGCCCAATTTTATATTTTATCATATTTTTACTATTTTCCTGATATCATGAAAACCCTCACGTTCGAGCAAATTTTCTTTATTTCAAATAAATTATCTGAATCACATGATTTCATCAAAAATAATAAAATTAGGGAAGGTGTCATGGGACCGTCGGTCGGCCGGTCATGCCTTGGCCGTCGCCGGTCCCACAACTCACGTTCCCCGTTATTTTATTATTTCTCTCAAATTATGAAAATTCCTTGATTTTATGAATTTTCTCTAAAATCGTGAAAATTACCTAGTTTCGTGTATTTTCATCTAAATCACATGATTTCATCAAAAATAATAAAATTAGGAAAGGTGTCATGGGACCGCCGGTCGGTCGGTCATGCCTTAGCCGTATCCGGTCCCACACCTCACATTCCCCATTATTTTATTATTTCTCTCAAATTATGAAATTTCCTTGATTTCATGAATTTTCCCTAAAATTACCTAATTTCATGTATTTTCTCTAAACACATAGAAAATATTAAAATTACATCAAACTGGGAAATATGTGGGACCGTGCTTGTCAACCGGCCGGCCATGCCCTAGCTGTGGCCGGTCCCACACCTTGCAATTCCCTGTTTTATTTATTTTCCCTCATCTCATGTATTTTTCCCAGTTTCAGCAATACCATGGATTTTGTATATTTTCTCAAATGCTGCTCAAATGTGCACCAGAAAATATCAAAATTCTCAGGACTGAAAAACGGACATTATGGTGACATGGGAACATCCCCTTGACCGACCGAGGTTGACCATGAGGCTTACAAACAACTGGTCCGCATGTTTTAATGATTTTAACCTAATTTTCTCAACTGCTCATATTGGGTTCAAACTCTTTCCAAACAATTAGAAGTTTGCTCAAACGACCATCCACTGGTCCCACACGCACCAAGAGCCGGTCTCATGACCTCTTAGTCGGTCCTTTGTATTTTCATAATACCCGGTTTTATTATTTGTCGCTCACACGAGCATTATTTCAGTGATTAAATCAGCATTTAACCATTATTTCACCAACTGGTCCTCAAGAAATTTTGGTATTTTTGCTCATTCGAGCATCTAGGCGATACATGGTGAACTCGTCATCCCATGTATCTGGTCCCTGTGTCACTCTGTATTGATTTACAATTAATCATCATTTCGGTAAAATTAGGGTTTTGAATCCAGAGCTATTTTAAACGTGATTCTCGAGCAGATTCAAACACTCTGGTAATTTTATGTTGATTCCATGATTAACATTTTTATTTATTTTGCTCAACCCAGCAGTCAATAAATTAAATTAATATTTTATTCGGTCCTGCTACCAATAAATTCATAAAACGAGCAATATTTGCTCGAACCGGCAATATTCACTCAAATTAGCAATATTCGCCGGACTAGCAATATTTGCTCTGATCAAAGAATATTGGTTCAACTATCAATATTCGACAATTCAGCAACACAGTTTGCTCGTTTTAGATTATAATGGTACCCTGCGTCTGTTGCAGACATACATTTAATTCATGAATTTCGGAACATTTGCTAAAACGTGTTCAACTTAAAGCACTACATGGACTCATCGTCCCACAAAGTCAAAGAATCGACTCCTCAATCACGAGATTTCAATCGTGTCACAATGGGGGATATTAACTAGGGTTTTGGTCGGCGGTCTATGGCACGTGTGTTCACCCACGATGAGAATGTGATCAAGTCGTTGGTAACGGTTGGAAGAATCGGCAAAGTAGTGGGTGGAAAATTAACCAAGTCTCCGCACGATGAGTAATTGGTTTAACACGATTTCCCACTTTCCCACTCTCTGATTCCAGCAACTGTCACACTTCATGGGATCATGGTGTTTTCAATTCCGGAATTATAAAATGTCTCTGAATCATGATTGAAACAACATCATTAAACAACATTCGAACAATTCGAACATTCGCCAAAACGAGCAATTTCTCATCAAAGTTCATACAAATAATCTTTTTTCTACACGAACTCACATAAATCACTCTCAATCAGGAAAAACTCAATCATTCAGAGCATTTTCACGCTGAAATCATAACACACCTACAATCTCAGATCACCATTGATCTCACGCATTTCTTAGCTTCCCTCCTATAGATCAGCCCATCCTCTCTTGTGACCGAATTGACTATGGAACGGCCATTGTTCTTGGTTTAGGCCGGAGTCTTATAGATTGATCTCTCGAACTTAAAGCACTCCCTTCTTGCAGCGTATCTATGTGAGGTTCAACATTTCGCTCGGTTCAAGGAGTCTCCACACGGTCGACTTTTCCATTCTGTAAAAACCATCAAATCGTTTTCCCCCATCTACAAGTTGTTATTCACAAACTAGTTTTCGTCAGAGCAATTTCCAAAGTGATTGAAACATAACATGACTTTCGTCACTAGGCAAAGATGAACTTGACTAAAGCGAAAGCTTTACCAACACACATTTCGATAAATAGATAAGCGAGATATACTCAGCTCGAAATGTCACATGTGCATATCTTTAGTCTATATAGTAAAATGACTTTTGTATCAAGATAGGAGATAGAGTAGATAGACTTTTAAGTGATAGATAAGTTCAAGTCTCCACATACCTTTTAGTCGATAAATATCCACTGGTTCCTTGAGTAGTCCTTCGCCTTGTATGATGATTGCCATGGAGTTCTAGAGCTCAACTACACTTTCTATCCTAGTCCGAGACCTTAGCTATAGTAGACTAGAAATCAAGACTTTATAGTTTTGATCACTAACATTGACAAACATGCTTGAGATAGCAACGCATGCGAGTTCGACCGAGAAGTGCTCTAATAATTTCTATCTCCGATAGGCAAAATATAAAAGTAGTCACAAACACTTCGTCTCATCGTTTGTGATTCCAAAATATCTTTTTTCGCTGCACTGATTTAGACTATTTGTGAGTTGATTGATAAAGTTGAGCTGTTCTTCGGGAATATAAGTATGGTTTTATCAATTGGTTCCTGTTCACCTTGATTTATCAAAAGACGGGAAAAAACTCATAGGTATATTCGTGGGAGACGGTTTATCTATCCTTATAGACTTTTTCGTGTGTTCTGATTTATTTATTAAAGTGTTCGACTTTGGTTCGTAGCAACTCTTGGTTGTGGGTGAGATCATCTAAGGGAATCAAGTCCCGCGATATCTGTTTGGGATCAAAGGCGTAGGAGCATAACTGTACCTTGGATCAGTGTGAGATTGATTGGGGTTCAACTACAATCCAGACTGAAGTTAGCTTGGAGTAGGCTAGTGTTTGTAGCAGCTTAATACAGTGTATGTTTAATCTGGACTAGGTCCCGGGGTTTTTCTGCATTTGTGGTTTCCTCGTTAACAAAATTATGGTGTCTGTGTTATTTCTTTTCCGCATTATATTTTGTTATATCAATACTTCTTTATATAAAGGAGGATCTCTTTGCTGATATGGCAGCCCCATATTGAGTTTTAAGTTTTCTTTCATATTAGGGAACCACGTAAGGAATCAGGTATATAACTTATATTCAATGGAATAGGTACGCCTTTTCGCCAAAAGACACCAACTAAGGTAACTGTTTTCGGAAGATTCCAGAAAACAGGCTTTCCTACACGCCTTTAAGCTTTACGGACGTGACTCTTTGGATGCATAAATAATGTACGCCGAAGAGACAACACTCTTCTCAGACTGCAAGGAACTCCTCTTCATTTTCTGTTCAATCATTAAAAGGTAAAAATATTAACAGATTTTAAGAAAACCCAATTCTTATTTCTCCTAATTTTTGTGTTTTTTATCAAATTTTTACTTTTTTTTTTCCCGACAGAGTCATGTATTCAGAGACCCTCTAAATCGGATACTATCATTTATGCATATTAATGGTAAGAGATACCTTTCCTGCCTATTGACGGTAAAAAATCGAATTCATAAGAGGGAATCGTTTTTACCACTCGACAATGTACTGAAAGGGAATGAATATATTGATTTGGGGTTAAAAAATCTGCTCATGAACTTGCTTGATAAAATGCTTGATGCAGGTTTTAGTTGGTCTTATTTGCTGAATTTGGATGATTAGGTGGAGACATTCAGGAACAGGTTGGAAGCCAGGGTCGAAAATGGCAACAAAGTTACACGTATCAATGCAGTCATCTTTCAATATCCTTCTTTAAGAGCTCAAACGATGTGCCCAGTTCGATTACTTTTGGTTTCGTATTTGTTTTTTTTTCCTTTGCTTGCCCACATTTGACATACAATTTCCACCAAATCCTGTTGTTAATATACCCGCAAGAGACGAAGTCAAAATAGTGGAACTTCTCATACCACAAATCACTTTCAATTAGTCAAAAATTATTTAGTGGAAAAATCGATGCTTAGTAAACTTTTTTTTTTACCGAAAGTCGCAGGAAAAGTTGTAATGTTTATGATGCCTTTTTTCAGGTTAATGGCAAGACATTGAGTGGAGCAACGAAGGATCTCATTAAACGTTAGAGGCTGGACTTCTTTTCATTCTACACTCCCTTCCATCATCCAACAAGTTTAACAATATTATCAGTTATTGTTGTTCATGTAATGCGTTATCTAATTAATACCCCTCTTAAGTTTGGTTCTCAATGTTTATGTAACTGTAAGAAGATGTCTACTAGAGTATGTCAAGAAATATTAATATGGTGATGAACTTGGAGATATACCAGACGTGCATCAACAGAAAATCATGAAGATATAACATTGGTGTTGTTGTAGATGGAAAATTAGCTTTCGTGGCAAATTAAGAGGATTTATGAATATATACCAAGGCGTTCATTGTGTCTATATTAAATGACATATTAAGAGGATTTATTATCGAAAGAGAAAAATTGATGAATACCCATCAGTCAAGTAGTAATACTTACTAGAATTGCTCCTGCAATCTACTTATACAGAAAACATTACTAGATTGACAATTGAAGAAATACTTAATTATAGTGGAGTTCAAGGTATTCTACATCGCTTGACAAGAAACAAGTAGGTCCTTACATCATCATACTTGCAAGAGAACAAAATTGGGAAATCTTTTCATACCCGCGGGAGTCGTTATTAGAATACCACTATTTCTTGCTCACCCTGATCCTGAATATTGGAGTGATGATTCAGATATAAAAATTTTACAATAACTCTTCTCCAAAGATCAAATCGATCTGTATGAA
The DNA here is from genome assembly GCA_023529315.1 of Papaver bracteatum. Lineage (NCBI taxonomy): Eukaryota > Viridiplantae > Streptophyta > Magnoliopsida > Ranunculales > Papaveraceae > Papaver > Papaver bracteatum. Next base: position 11,454 of record JAJJWX010002699.1, read on the forward strand.
CTAACCAGTCTACCAACTAAAATTGAAAAACTAACCATCCAAAATCAGAATCAAACATGCGATTAAAAGTTTTAAATATAAGAAAACCTAAATTCAAACAAAAAAGAAAACCCTAGAATCAGATCTCAACTTCGATTTGGAAACAAATCGTATCGCACCTGAATCTAATCCAAACAGTCGAGGAAACATGGCGAATCGTGCCTGAATCCAAATGAAATTGACGATAAGAATCTTTCAAAACCTCGGATTGTGATTTTCCCAAAGAAATGAGTTTTTTTCTCGTTCGTTCGAGAGAGAGAAACTAAGTTTCTACGGGAGAGAGATAGGGAGAGAGAATTGAAATGGGTTCGAGAATCTATTTTTTTCAAGTGTTGGGCCCATAAAAACTTGAAGGTCAATGATTCAGCCACATCGCCCAATCGCATCGTATTTTCAAATTTATCAAAATGCGGCTTTTTGATCACAAAAAATATTGGAAGTTGTCAAATGCTCCATTTATATGATCACACTTGTTAAAATGTATGAGATGTATGGGCAAGTCTTTATATCTAAGATCACACACATTATAATAGTAATGGTCTTTAAGTTTTAGCCCTAAAAAGACCATAAGTGTTCACAAATTGTGATGTTTAGTGTGTGATCTATTGCACTTTTTGTTGTAGTGATAAATTCAAGCCAGATGGATTTGCCAATGGAGTTTAAAACACGGCCAAAGATGAAATCACATAATTTCCTTTCTCATATCGGCCGTTCCATTGTAGCTAAAATGGCTTTGACTATGAGTCTACATAACTTCTCTTTCCAGCTCTCACCCTTTTATACACATGCTCACGTGGTGCTGAACATTGAACCTCAACATTGAGCAAAAATCGTATAAAACCAACTTTGAGTTAGAGACAGAGACAGATATTATGCCTTCGTATACTCATGGTAGCGTGGTTTGAATCTTGCACCTCAACATGAAGCACAAATCGTATAACACCGGATTTGACTTAGAGACAGAGATTATAGCAATAGTGTGAAGAAATTTGTAGTACTTTAGTTGCATGTTGCAAGTTTTTAATGAGAGTGTCTTTTGTTGTAATCTCTGATAGACCTATCATCAGAAAACCATGAAGATATAACCTTGGTGTTGAAGATAAACATACACACAATGAATGCCTAAGTATATCTTCCAAGTCACCTCCATGCCATAAAAAAAATGATTGAAGTTATTAAAATTTAAGAAAATATAAATTTGATAATAATAGTTCATTCCGATGTTTGGTGGGTGGGTTAAGCTTCACGGCAGGTAAATTCCAAATTTATTACAACCATCTTGAGAGAATTAGGGAACCTTAACCGATGGCAGTGACTAAATACAACCTATAGTTATGTTTGATACAACCCTCACTTTAAAATCTAAGTATTGTCCAACTCATTTACCGTGGGTGACCAAAACTTCCATTTATCATCATCATCTTCTTCAACTTCCATCTATCATATTCATCTTCAGTTTCTTTCTATCCTATGATTAAAAAAATAAAATTCATTTGATAATAAACAAAAAAATAAGATCATAACCTTTCGATTTAATTATTGTCTGCTTAAATCAAATCAAATCAAATCAAATAAACTAATAAGTACTACTGTAATTAAGATTTCCTTATTCACTTAAATTAAGATCATGAACCCTAATTTAATCTGTGACGGCCCAATCAGGATAGTGATGAATTATTTAGATTTTGGGGTTACTAGGATTTGCAATTCATAAATTTTGGAATGGGCTTTTAATACAAAGAAGATAAGAAAAAATTGATATCGATAATCATCTAAACTATGGTGATGCGTTCTTGCAAATTCTAGACAAAGGGACGAAATGAAAGAAAAACATAATCACGATTAGAAATATATTGAACAGAGACGTTTTTCCATTTTGAAAGTCAAGCATTGACGGTGATGGCTTACCGAAGTTTATGTGGGTGCTCATTACGCGTGTTAATTTCGTTTATTAATAATTTGTTTCCAAAGTAAAGGTTGCATTTATTCAAAGGATAGGTTGCATTTATCCATTTCCTAACCGATTAAGCTTTGAAATATTTTGGACATTACAAACAATTATGGGAAAGTGAAAATGAGATAGATACACCACAAAAAAGTAAAGAATGAAGAAGGTCACGACACGAAATCTCGTAAAGCGCGAATCTATTGATGAACTAGCCCGTCCATTTGGACGGGCTTACAGAATTTGTAATTGAAATAATACAGGTTGTGCGTTGTTCAATCAATTAGAATATCCGACCGTTTGGTTGTTGATTTAAATTGATTTATGCTTGGATATTGGGCTTTGGTACCATCCAAGTTATCTCCTTGTATTTGATAAAGACTCGCAGATTTCTGTTTGCTTGAGTAAAGATCAAATCAAGTGAGAGAGATATAAACTCTTTGATATATTTTTTATTGATTGAGTCTGACTGTCTAGTTTCTTGAGTAAAGATCAAATCAAGTGAGAGAGATATAAACTCGTGAGACATCAATCACGTCACATATGAGGGGGATATCACTTAGGTTTTTGGTCTGGCGGCCCACGGCACGTGTGTTCATCCACGACGATAAATGTGCGTAAGTCGTGCAAACGGTTGAAGGAGTTATAAAAGTAGTGGGTGCACGATTAGTCAAGTCTCCACACGACACGAAACTGACTTTATCACGATCTTCCACTTTCCCACTCTTTCACTCAATAAACCATCACACTTACAGTGATCAATGTGTTCACTACTCTCTTACAATATAAATAAGTCCTCGAATCCATGATTGGGATACACGAAAAACACACGGAAAATCCACGAGATATTGAACAGACAATCCATCTTCTAACCAAGAATCATCGTGTAATCAACACTCTCTCAATCATTCGAACTTATTCATCACTTGTAGAAACCTTCAAAACATTCACAACCCTTGATCATCATTGATCCCACATAATTCTCAGCTTCCCTCCTATAAATCAACCCATCTCCCACTTTGTGACCGAATTGACTCTGGAACGGCCATTGACTTAGTTTAGGACGGAGTCCTACAGATTGATCTCTCGAACCCAAAGCACTCCCTTGCAGTACATATGTGTGAGGTTAGGCAGTTTACTCGGTTCGAGGAGTCTCGTCCGAACCGTCGTCTCTTCAATTCCTTAAAATCCAACAAATCGTTTTTCCCCATTTACGCATGCGTGAGTACTTTCGTGAAGATCTTAAAACTGACATTTCGGGAGATTAGTGTTGCTCTGCTGCGAGTGAACATTGATCGTCATGTCATGTCAATATTGAGAGTTCAGCTGGGGAACGTAGCATAGGAAAATACTATGTAGACCATGCATTAGTTAATAATGCCGGTGGAAGATAAAATTCACAGAATATTTGGGATTGTTGCTGCATGCACCATTTTGAGTAAATTTTATACAAATATATTGAATTGCTCAATACATATATGAGCGATGCACTCATTATTTTTTTTTTAAATGACTTCTGCTCCTTTACAGGATGAAAATGCATTAAATACAAGGTTTCACAATTTTATCCCCTGAAATGAAAACCACCATCAACATTAAGTCCCCTGCTTAATACATAATGGTGATGCTATTGCGGGGTAAGCACTAGATGGTGATATATAAAATGCAAAAGAGACAAAAGATATGAGGTTTACCGGAGGAGTTCGATCGACTACCAACAATAGGCCCTTGCGGCGGACGACATCAACACGTCCCTGGAGTCGGGCCCGGTTGTCTTTCTTCGTGTTCGATCCAAAGAAGGAATCCTTCTTTTATTCGGATTCCGCAAATCCTACTTGTATAAAAGGGTGTCGACCCTCTTTTTCTTTAATTTATTCGTTTGCCTCACTTCCATCTCTGGCAGCGTGCATCTCTTCGTTGTAGCTATCATCACGAGAGCTTCAACCACCATCTTGAAGGTATGTGCGCTGTGTCCTCTTTTTTTTTTTTTTTTTTTTTTTGTGTGGGTGTGAACCCTAGACTTAGGTATAGCTTCCTTGACCTCGAAAACTCATCCCAATATGAATGAAACTTCTTCATTGGCAATATTTTAGTGAACTTCAACAATAGCATCAATAACAAAGTAATCAACATCACTGGAATCACCGGCAAGACGCGCAAAGAATCATAGGTGAGTACCGCTATTTAGCTCCTTTTTTTTTTGGTTGCAAAAACCTAATTTTAGGTTTTAACCATGGGTATAATACCCACGGAAAAAAAAATTTGTTCGAGGGCCGTAAGTCCCCACTCGACCCAGCTGTGGGTGTAACCCGGCCATGGGCGTATATCCTGGGGCCAAAGAAAAATTTGCGTGTATGATTCCCATGAGGTCGTGACTCTTTTCCGTTTTGCCTCATTGTAGTTGTTTGAGAGTGAATGTAAGGAATTCTCATTAAGATATCACCTGAAGACATTTCTGCCGCTAAGCTAGGGAGCACTGATAATTCCAAAGATATGCCAAACATAAATGATGAGTTCTTTGTCGTGTCTTATCCGAACGTTAGGACTCATCCTGGTCATAAGTTAACCCTCCTCATAGGATCAGAGAATGAAAGGGCTTCTCCGTCAGTTTCTCTAGTGCGTGTGATGAGGTTATGTGTCCAAAAGAAAGAGTATCCAGCTTCTCCTATTGATTTCAAAATTTGCCATAATTCGCTGCGCTCTTATGAAGGATGGATGAGGCATATGTTGGGCAATGAGTGCATAAAAAAAACCTGACTAAAGCACAGGTTGTTGAAGCTGTCAAGGCGTCTGCAACACTTCGCATTAGGAAAGACGCTGCACGTTTGATTACTTTCATTTCTCGATGGTGTCCCTCCACCCATATGGCCATATGAAGATGGGGGGAAATGACAACCACTTTAGAGAGCGTAGACGTTTTGTTGAGTCTTCCAGTTGCAGAGAATCTTGATTTTAAGTTGTCCGATGAAGAAGAAGTGATGTTCGCTACTCTAGTTAAGAAAGCGGAAGGGTATAATCAGAAGGAAAATGATGAGAAATATTTCTATACTTGGTGGGTGTCTAAATGGTTTCCTATGAAATCGAAAGTAGGACAAGTGTTGGATGATGTACCCAAATTGCTGCGTTTTATCCTTGTGGTTGTCTAGAGATGTTTTTGATAATGGCTCTGGTAAGAAGACTATAAGATGGAATCTTGTTATGTTTGCCTTTAAGCTGGCGAAAGGCATAGTCCTTCCCCTAGGCAGCTTGTTCTTTGGATCTTTGTACTCTCATCTGGATTCCCTGGCAGTGGACATGCATGCTTCTAACGGATACATGAAGGTGGAGTCGCATGTTCACATCACTTTTCTCCAAACATGCTTATGGGAGAACTTCAAAGGTTATGATCCTAATCCCGCAACTTCATTCTCCAGTATATATGGAGGTTCCAGAATACTTCGTTGGCAGAAGAGGCGCCCAAAGACTGGGTTAAAGCTTATTGATTTTTTCAACAGTATGCATGCCATGGATTTTTGCCCGTGGGCACCGGTTCATTCTTCTGTAGTTCAGCCAAAAACCTTTGCCGCTGCTCCTGATATAGTGTTGCACACTAATAGAAAGGATATGAGTTTTGGAGAGACTGTATTCATGCGAAGCTGCACGCCAGGATATATTCTATCTTTCTTTAATGAATCCTTTATTTCAGTTTCGTATAACATTGATAGGGCCGCTCTTCATATGGGATTTGATCAGGGAATCCCGTTTTGTCGCCCGCCAACGCCTTCAGTGGATCTTCTGACATCTCTTTTCAATACTAGCGTCTTCGCAACAAAGAAGAACCTACCATTCTTGCTCCCATGAAGATAACCAGTGGCGACTAATAATTACAAGGAATTCTGGAGAGAAGAGCTCCTAGATTTTTAAAAATTCGTGGAAGAAGTTGTGACGGTCCCGCGCGACAGGGTTTCTCTTGAAACCTTGAAGCAACATAAGCTATTGAAGTCGCTTCCTTCAGGTAAATGAACCAGGGCTCGTGTTTCCGAACAAAGCGAGTGCAGTCCCCAAAAAGAGGCGAGGTCGAAGATGCATGCAGGCGACATTCGAACGATTTCAACAGCTCCAGTAATTTTTAATTCTTTCAATATGCAAGTACATACGTGATTTCTCTTAACCAGCAGATTTTTAGTCATTTTGATCCAGCCTCACGAAACATCTTCCTCCTTTTAAAATCAAGTTTCGGGGAATGTGAATTCTTTTGCTAGACTCGTACGCATCCACAACACAATGCCTTCAGAAGAGGAATCCGGAGATACTGAGTCTCTCGAAGAGGAAGCTGAGGACGAAGAAGATTCAGGCTCCGATAGCGATGATGGAGGTACTTCTAGGCGTAACAGAGAATCTAGCGAGCCGAAAGATGAGCTGGTACATCTTCTATATATTTTCTGAGAAATGATTCGCTCATTGATGTGAAATATATATTAACCAGTAATATTGCAGGGTGGAACCGTATCAGAAAACAATCTTGAGGTGGAGATGGATGACGATGCAGGGAACATTGCTGTCCTTTCCGAGGAGGATAAAGATGCTATGTCCATGGTTGTAGATATGTTTGCTTCCAAATAACCTCTCAGAACTGACACGTCCATGGTTGTAGATGCGGTTTCCTCCAAAGAACCTTTCGGCACCGACATGGCATTAGTTGTGCATTCCGCCGCTGGAGCTACTTTTGCTCCCCCGTTTGACGTCTCCTTCACAGACCACGTGTTGGTTGGAAGACTCAGTATTCCAGTCAAGTATGCGGATTTGTGCACCAAAATATGGAAGAATCATGGGCTCATATCCACGACCAAGAAGGTTAAAAGTCGCTTTTCATTGGTTAAACGTGTCAAAGAAGCTCTGTCTTCTATCCATGACATGTGCAACGCGACTGGGTGCCCCATTTCTGAGGAAGTAGTTCAAAACTGAGAGTTCTACCGGTATATGTTTGTGAACTTTGAGTTTAACGCCTCTTTGTTTTGTGAAGGATTCTCTAAAATCCAAAAGATGCAAACTGAAATGGCTGAAGTTCCTTCCGTGGATTTTATTAACCAACAGGAGGCAGAAGTTTAGAAGTTATCCCAGGAGTTGAAGTTAAAGCAGGACGCTTTTTCCAAGAAGAATGATCCATTGTTGGAAGATTTCCCTTGAATGCCTTTACTTCATGAATTTTCCCCTCTTAGTTTTTTTTTTTTTAAGGCAAAAGATGCCTCTTTTATGGTTTTGGTTATCAACTAGTAGGTGATCGCTCTGTGAGGATTTTTGAATTGATTTACTCTTAAAATGATTTTGTGAGTAATTTTCCAGAAGTGATAATATTTGGATGAATTAATAAGTTGGAATGCAAATAGCGCAACCCTTTTGGAGAAATTGTGAATGCTACATGAAAATGGAAGATTCTATAATAATATGACATTTTTAGAATAATCGTATTATTGACTCTATTCCACAAATAAGCTGATGTATGTGTCGAGCCCCCAGTGAATTTCAAAACAATTGGCTATGTATGATTGTTTTACGAAACTTACTTGTTCACGAGACCCAATAAAGAAAACTGTCTTTCTTGGATAATTTCCTCGAATACAGGTTATGATACGCCTCTCAACGATGAGAAGTCTCCAACCAATTTGTTTTTGTTGACTTCATGTGTTGACTTGTAGAGAAATGGAGAATCCCCAGTTCATAGACGCAGCTCTCCATATTTAATCTTTTCCTGGACAATGCGCTTCAGGTCATTGCATTCACTGGTAGGATGATGGACGAAACTGTGATAATGGAAATACCTCAAATTTGTCATTTCTCGATCAGTTAGCAATCGCCATACATGAGGTAGTTGAACTACTCCATCTCATACCCAAATTTCAAGCAACTCCAGAACTTTTCTTATCGGAAGTGGGAAGCGCGGATACCTTGAGTCTGGTTTTTCTCGCATTAGTGGCTGTTGTCAGGAGAATTCTTGTAGGATTTGATATGAAGCTCATTTCGAGGGTGGATTTGAATCCAGAGTGAGCATTGACATAGGCGTAAATCGTTTAGTATGGAAAATTTTTTTGAAGTGCAACTTCTTTCTAGGGCTCTGCATTGGTGACAATAGTTCTATGAGGTGACTGAACTAAGTATTGTTCATCAGCGCAGTCTCTGTCTTCATAAAGACCTTGATAAATTTACCCTTCCTCCGGTGCTTTTATGTTTAGTAAGGTTAGAGTGGTCGGGCCTGCGGATCGTTGGACAACTTTCCGAACTTCCGTGAGGGTTTTGAGATACAAGTTTTCCAACAAAGATTCATGGGCCGACTCCTTTCCTTTGTCTTGTGGATATTGTGACGCACCTGGCAAGTCTCTCCCTTTGGCCTTGGGGAACTATCTTAGCCCTCTATTGTTGGCTAAATTTAATCGGTCATCCCCTTTTTTCTCTCATCCGATATGGTCAGGTACTCCACCGGCATCGTCATTGGTAGAGGCACGAACTTCAGACAAGGATTCAATATTTTTTATATCACCTCTGAAAATGGTGGCGTTCTCCGGGCGAACATTTTCCGTCACTCCCTACAACCGACTTATCATACTCCTTAGGATACAAAACATCTCGTTTTGCCGCTTAACAATATCAGCTTGGTTTGTGGCAACATCTTTTAGTATTTTTGTCGCACCCTCTATGGTGATTGGATTCTGAGCCTTCTCTTTGGAAGAGTTTGAATGACCAGGGTACATTATGGAATGAGAAGTCGGAGTTGGTAATTTAAAATGAATTTTGGTTAACGATCGAGTTAGATCTAAGATTCACCCTCTTGAATTTGAGAAAACTGGAATCAAGATCTTATGAACTGATTTTGCAACCGAGAGATTAATCTCCCACTATGGTCGCCAGTTGTTTTGGGGTAAAAACTGATTCTGCTGTTTTTGATAAATTTGGGTATGTTGATAAGAAACGAATTCAAACCCTAAACAAAAGAACTGCACGGGAGTACTTTTATATTCGAGAGATCAATCTATTAGACTCTGGCCTAAACCAAGAAATGGTTGTTTCAGATTCAATTCGATCACAAAGTGAAGGAGAGTGGTTGATCTTAGGGAGGGAAGCGAAGAATGTGTTTGAGATCAGAATGTTGAATTATAAAGGTGTGGTTGTTTTATGACTTGTATCAGAATATGGTTTCTGGATACTTGTGTTGATAACACTTGTGTTCTTTTTGTTGAAATAGGTTAAAATCCTATTTATACAAGTCATGTACGAGTGCACCCTGATCTCGTAGGAAGTGGAGGCAGTTAAGTAGTGGACAAGTGAGGTTGTGCAAAAGGTGGTGATCATCACATTTCCATTATGAGGAAGACTGGTCACCATCTTCACCCACCACTCTCTCTCATTGTTGTTAACCGTCTGTCCTTTACTGAAAATTTCTCGTAATGGCTGCGTTGCACGCCGTACACCGTAAACAGCTAGACCAATACACCAGTAAGCATCCCCCAGTTTGTGACATGTTTGATTTCTCGAGTATTTTGTAGGAAAATATATACAGCAGGCTGCTGAATGCGTTAAGTCATGAGACTCGTTGCTTAAAGTAGTATATAACACTTTTAGGTCAAATAAAAAAATTATTTGTGGAATCAATATTTATAAAGCATCATTTATAATTGATGTACATGAAGCATCGCTGTTTTAGGGATCATCCAAATTAGTCGCAAGTTGAATGTCTTAAAAGAAGCGTGACCGGCCATTTTCAGGGAGCTGGTATGAGCTATGCGCGTGTGTCTGAGACTTGCTAGTTGGTCCCTATAGGAGAGTGTCGACTGGTAGACATTCTAAAATCCTACCGGTCGATCCAGGTTAGATATGGACCGCTTAAATCGGCTAGCCAAGTTGAGTGGCTGAGACGATTTGCGGCAGTTAATGGCTATCATTGGATTATGCAAACATCGTGATCAGCCTCTTTTCGGTGATTGTTCGGGGCAACATGAGCAAGTCGTAGCCTGGACGATCGCTCCTCATGGAATAGGGGTGTCCGGTGATCACCGCGTCACCCTGTTGGCCGTTTAGAATCCTATTTAAGCCGTGCGATTAAGATGGCGAAGATGGACGGACGTGATCGATTTGCGGCAGTTGCGTAACGTTGTTTATTCAATTTAGGGTTTTAAAAGCGCGTGATCACCCTACTTTGGGCAAGCGGTTCAACGCACTTCTGGATTGTCGTGTGTAGTTCGACTAGCTGGGGGTGAAGGTGAGCCGCCGGTGAACACACTGGCGCATCTTTGATCGTCCAAAACAAGATCCAAGCCATCCATCTTGGCTGGCTAAGTTTGACGGATGTAATAGTTTTGAGACCGTTATGGTCGGTCTTAGCTCATTTGATCTTCTCCATCGATAACGCGACCATCCCGGTTCTGGCTCGCGATCAGGGATGTTGTGGGTGAATTAAAAGGATTCCGCTCAGCTGGGATGATAGTGGGTTCACCGTGGACACTAAGCTTGTTTGAATTGGCCTGCCAAATCGTGTGGTCGTGATTGTTTTAAGACTGACATGGATAGTCTAGGTTTATTTTCTTAAGGAATTAAGCATGTCGATGATGTTGGCTTTTGATTAAAAGCGCGTTGACACGAAAACCTCTTTATCAGAGAGTGATATATCCTGCGTGAGCACTTTCGTGCAGGTCTTAATATTGACATTTCGGGAGATTAGTGTTACTCTCCTGCGAGTGAACATTGATCGTCATATCATGTCAATATTGACAGTTCAGTTGGGGAATGTAGCATAGGAAAATACTAGGTAGGCCATGCATTAGTGAATAATGTCGGTGGAAGATAAAATTCATAGAATAACTGGGATTGTTGTTGCATGCACTATTCTGAGTAAATTTTATACAAATATATTGAATTGCTCAATAAATATGTGAGCGATGCACTCATTCTTTTTTTTAAATGACTTCTTCTCCTTTGCAGGATGATAACGCATTAAATACAGTATTTCACAATTTTAGCCCCTGAGCTAAAAACCACCATCAACAACTGGGTCATCCTTGATAGACAAGACATCATAGTAGAAAGGATCCTTTCTTCTAAACAAGGGAGCATACCTGCGGCCAGTTGGGCAACACTAATCAATAGATTGTTCTCATAATAGGGGAAGCTTCGGATCAAAGATTCGGTAAGAACGTCAGGGACATCCACAAAGAAAATTTCAAACTTATGCAGATGGAAAGACTTGGAGATCTCAGCCAAGGATAAGTTATCATATCTATCTTTTTCACGCAGTTGCAGCCTTTGGATCTCAAAGTGATGTGGAGGAGGGGGGGGGGGAAGATCCTCAGCATCAACCTCTTCTACCTCTGCTTATATATCCACCTCATCTCCCTCAGGTATCTCAGTATCCTCAGGGGTGGAGAGGGTGTAACATCAGGATGATCCATACGCGGAGGTGGCTCAATAGACGATCTAGGCCTCGGATATTTATGCGCAGGCTTCTTTGGAAGTCTCATAATTCCTAACATCAGCAAGAAGAACAGTCATTCAAAAATGGCGGACAAAAATTGCAGTCGGCTCAAAAACATATTTGGGGCAAGAATAAGCATACTTTGGGCATGGGTTTAACTAAACCAACCAGGGAAAGCTATTTAAATCCCACCATAAAACAAAATGAGGGATTATTCACCTCCATGAATAAAGTTGCAAACGAAGAACAATCATTGTATAATCATGGTAAAATTGTGAAATGAAAACAAACCCAGGTTCTCATACAACATGAAGAGGCAAAGGGAAATCAAAAGTCTCACATGCAAGATCAACAATAACTTCAACAATCGAAGAAATAAAAAACAGAGCCAAGCATGGATAACGCGAAGAATTGCAGTAAAGCTGAAGAGCAACGCATACTAACCTATTGATGAAGGATGAGCAAGGACTCTTGGAAAATGAAGAGGAAACCAGCAGTTAGAAAAAAATGAGACAAAGAAAATTTATGAGAAAGGGATGGAAGCGACAATTCATAAAGAGAAGGAAGAGTTAATGAAATTCCTTCTTTTATTCTCTTCTTATAGGCGGCTGGAGAATCCAAAAATTTAGAGGTCCTTAAATTCAAGGGGAAGTTATTGCATGGACACATGCGGACCACCCAACCAGTACGTGCAAAAATAGTGGCGTTATGGAAGTATTTTCTTCCAATCCTACCAAACGGTAGAATATGAAAGAAAAGGGGCAAACTGTGAATATCAATATTCCGCGGAGCACTTGTCACGATTTTAGTGGTTGCGTGTAGGATAACTGTGTAGCCCTCGCTACACGGAGGAATCTGGGTAGCAGAAGATACATTCGTAGATATACTTTATCCCATCCCAAGGAAGGATACCTCGACGGCTAAGATTGAAAAGTAGAGCCTAGCTTAGAGAGAGGCAGCTGGCGAAGGGACAAAGGTAGATGACATATCCAATCAACATTTAATTCTCAAATCTCTTATCTACACGCTTAACCAAAGAACATGGAGAGAGATGAAATGGCAAAGTCTGACCGGAGAAGGCTAGCGGTGAACGAAGGTACAAACTGTACTGAGACTGGGTAGTTCCTGAAGGAACGTGGGTCAGCTGAGGTGGCAGAATCCGACTGGAGAAAGCGTACGGTGAGTGAAGGTACCATTTGTACGGAAGGTATATCAGGGGACGATGGACCCAAAGACAACAAAGATATATCTAGAGTAGAAGGGGGGCCTATAAATGCCAAGATTCACCAATAAACAAAGGCATTCAATACCTAGGAGAACAAGATCTAGTCTTAAGCTTATACTTCTTTAATGTGTAGAACTTAAGTATTTACTTCAACTTGAGTTCTCTCTATTACTTTGGGAATTATTTAAGACCTTTGTAACCACCAAAAATTAATACAAACAATCCCTTATTACCCCATGGACGTAGGCTAAAGTCGAACCAAGTAATCTCTTATGTCTCATGATAACTTAGTAGCATTTACATTATATTAGTGTTCTTGGTTATTATTGTGATCTTGAATACATTTTACTACTTGGCATTATCAGTTCAACGGAGATATCAATACTACTTAGTATCCGATTCTCTGAGATGTATACATTACGTAGACTATGGGAAAATTAGTAGTCACAGTTTGGCGTTATAAGGTTTTACTCACCAGCTTGAGTTTTTACGTTACTCTATGTTTTCACTTACATGTCTTCTTTAACGAAGAGATCTGAGAGTAACCATGATAGATCTCACTTTATAATGATCCATTCATCCGTTACCCATGTAAGTTCTTTATGTTCATAGCCTCTAAAGACTTGCAACCTTACAGATCTACAAAGATTTCTGCAAAAAACGCATTCACAAAACGTTAAAACTTTTGTTTTGTACTAAAAACAACCTTTTCCGACAAAGTATCCTTTAGATCTGAGTACCTTTAGATATGATGGGTATTTAACATGATCACCTTCTCAAACGGAGGCCAGAAGGAGCTACACGAATATATCCTCGAGTTAGCTCGAAATAGAAGAAAGCTAGAAACCCATGAGGTATTCAAGCTAAGTGGGCCACCAACCAGCACTTGGGAAGAATGGATGGCTACGCCATTAACATTCTCAACAATAGATGTCTATCAGGAAGTTGAGATGCACAACTATCCACTAGTGATCACTCTTCCAATCCATCGATGGAATGTTACGAAGGTCCTCATTGATGGGGGTAGCTCGCTAAATGTATGGTTCTACAAACCTTACTTATGTATGGGTTTAACAGTTGAGCAAATGGATTCATCCACTTGCACAATTTACGGTTTTAACGGAGCAGTCTCCAGGACAAAAGGAAAATTTATCTTGTAGGTGCCTTAGTAATGAACACAAGATTTTGTGTTGTGGAGGTACCGTCGCCCTACAATGTCATCATGGGACGACTTTGGGTCCATCGCCTAAGAGGAACAACTTCGACCTATCATCAGTAACTTCGATTCCCAACACCCATGGGTGAAATGGAAATCAAAGGAGATCAACAAGACACAAGGCTATGCAATCTAGCGGAGGTCGGGATCAACGAAGAAAGGGCCGCTGCATAGCAACATGAAAGGAAAAGATGGAGGGAGAACACCAACGATGTAAAGAGCGGAGGCTTCAAAGTCCCCGAATGCCCCTCAGATCATAAAGAAGGCACCTCCAGCACCCCGGTGGTGGACACTTCCGCTAAATGACAATTACAGAAATGCACTCCTCTACCAACCTTTTTCACCGGTGGATCCAACAAAGAAAATCAACATTGTAACGGAGAAATAGCCAAAGATAATTACCATCGGAACTTTACTAGAAGAGGACAAGGAGATGCAACTGCAAAGGCTACTAAGGGACTACACAGATGTCTTTGCATGGTTAATGGAATACATACCAGGAATTGACCCGAATTTGGTCTCCCACCACCTTCGTCTGAAATCAGAAATTGCCCCATTCAAACTGCGCATCCACAAGGTAGCAGATATCTACCAGGAAGCAGTGGAGAATGAGTTGGAAAAACTCATAGCAGAAGGATTCATACGAGAAGTCAAGTATCCAACGTGGATATACAACATGGGTATTATGCCTAAGAAGATCGGAGGCGTGAGTATCTGCATAGACTTTAGCAATCTCAGCAAAGCATGCCCGAAGGATAGCTAATCGCTACCCAATATTGGCCAACTGGTCAATACAACCGAAGGTCACCATAGACTATCCTTCATGGATGGTTACTCTGGTTACCACCAAATCGCTCTTGCAGAGGAATATCAAGAGCATATTGCGTTCTTTACCCCACGAGGCTTGTATTGATATACACGGATGCCTTTTGGACTATAGAACGCGGGGACAACATACCAGCGATTGGTAGACAAAATATTTAAGCCATAGATATGCAAGATATTAGAAGTCTACGTAGATGACATGCTTGTCAAAAGCAAAGAGGCAAAAAATCACCTATTAGATCTAAGGAAGATATTCGAAGCCATGAGAAACTATCACATGAAAGTAAACCCGGAGAAATGTACGTTCGTAGTAACCTAAGGAAAATTCCTAGGGTACTTGGTAACTAAGCGAGGAATAGAAGTAGACCCTGAAAGGGTCAGAGCAATAATGGAGATGTCATCTCCAAAAATGCTGAAAGGAGTGCAAAAACTAAACGGAATCTTAGCCTCAATGGGAATATTCATAGCAATATCATCAGACAAATGCAAATCATTTTTCGATACACTAAGGAAAATAAGCAGGTTCATGTGGACCACGGAATGCGAACAATCTTTCCAAAAAGTCAAGGAGTACCTGGCCTCGATACCTATTTTATAGAAACTAGAGATAAGTGAAATACTCACTCTCTTCTTATCAGTGACGAGCTACGCTGTAAGCGCAGTATCCGTACGAGACCAAGGGCAAGGAGAAAATCCATCTATTACATCATCAAGACACTTAGTTCAGCGGAGCGTAACTATACCAAGGTGGAGAAACTCATATATGCCTTAGTAGTGGCAACACAAAAACTAAGGATATATTTTGATGCATATACCATCTGAGTCTTCACAAAGGCTCGGATAGGCCAAATTCTCGACAACACGGAGAAAATTGGAAGAGTGGCAAAATGGAATGCCATGATCAAATAATTCCAAATAATTTTCGAAACAAGGAAGACTAATTAAGAAATCACAAATCTTAGCGGACTTTCTGGCAGACCTACCTCTCAGCGATGAAGGGAAAATAGACGACATATGGGGAATGGAGGAAGATAAGCAAGATCCGAAGGACCTACTGGAACCTAAGAATACACGAAGGTGGGAAATATTCGTAGATGGATCCTCCAACGGACTCCAACGGAGAAGGAGCATACATATGGATTGTAATAACAACCCCTATCGGAGACCGACTCATCTACGCATTCAGGTTGGAATTCGAACAATATACTAATAACATCACAGAATACGAGGCGATCATACATGGTTTACACTTAGCACGAGAGCTAGGCTTGTCAGACGTTCGATTGACTAGTGACTCTCAGTTGGTCATTAGACAAATCAAACTCAAATACCAAACTTTGGACCCAGTGTTATATTCGTACTAGAAGCTAGCACATGAATATGCATCCAAAATCAGCAACATAGCAATTCATACATGTATGTTGAAAGGATAATAGACACGCAGATGCCTTAGCATTTATATCTTCTATGCCAAGGGACAAAAATACCACCTTCGTGAAAATTGGAAGAATATACGAACCTTTGATAAAAGGACCTGTCTCAGGCGTTGAGGAGGCTTTGGTCGTTCAAACTCGGGCTATGAGAGAAGCCAAAATGGGAGAAACAAGCGAGGAGATGAAAAAATCAGACGAATAAGCAAAAGCGTCTGACGAAGACCAGTCCATATCATATGAAGGCAATGGAAATGAATCGGGAGATGATTGGAGAATTCCAATCTACCAGTACCTTGATAAAAGTACATTACAAGCCGACATAAAAGAAGCTCGAATACTCGAGTCAAAAGCAGCAATATACAACCTTCGTGACAGAATACTATATAGAAGGTCATTTCCCGGACCACTAATGCGGTGCCTCTCACGAACCGAAGTGAAAAAACGGGGGTCTAACAACCTCACCCAATATTTCAATTAGCAATCTGTATGGACAACTCCGAGTTGTTTTCTAGAGAATCAACTAGACTTAATCAATAGAAATTATCTCAAGGAGTTATTATCTCAATCTCTCAATTTGATTAACTCAAGCAAATATGATTCGCGAGTCTTAATCAAAGAGAGATAACTTGGATGGTACCAAAGACCAATATCCAAGTGTCAATCAATTTAAATCAACAACCAATAAGGTCGGATTTCTAATTGATTGAACAACGCATAACCTGTATTATTTCAATTATATAACAAAATATAATGCAAAAAAAAAAATAACACAGGCACCAGAATTTTGTTAACAAAGAAACCGCAAATGCAAAAAAACCTTGGGACCTAGTCCATATTAAACATACATTGTATTAAGTCGCTACAGACACTAGCCTACTCCAAATTAACTTCGGTCTGGACTATAGTTGAACCCCAATCAATCTTACACTGATCCAAGGTATAATAATTCTCCTACGCCTCTGATCCCAGCAGGATACTTCGCACTTGATTCCCTTAGAAGATCTCACCCATAACCAAGAGTTGCTACGACCCAAAGTCGAAGACTTTAGCAAACAAATTTGTCTCACACAAAAAAGTCTACAAGATAGATAAATTCGTCTCCCACGAATAAACCTATGAGTTTTTTTCCATCTTTTGATAAATCAAGGTGAACAGGAACCAATCAATAAAACCAGACTTATATTCCCGAAGAACAGTTCAGTTTTATCAATCACCTCACAATAAACTTAATCGACGCAGCGAAGAAGATTATTGAGGAATCACAAATGATGAGTCGAAGATGTTTGTGATTAATTTTATATCTTGCCTATCGGAGATAGAAATATCAAACCAATTATTACAATTGTACTCGTACGATAGAAACAACAAGATCAGATCACACAACTACAAGAAAAGTAGTATCGGTCTGGCTTCCCAATCCCAATGAAGTCTTTAAGTTGTTAACCTGGTTTTAGAAGAAGAAAACCAAAGGTTAAAGTAGAATAGACTCTAGCTTAGAAAACTAGTATCACACAGAATGTGTGGGGATTGGGTTTCCCAGTTGCTAGAGTTCTCCCTTATATAGTCTTTCAAATCAGGGTTTGCAATCAATGTTAGCTTAGTAACAAAGCATTCAATATTCACTGTTAGATGAAAACCTGATTAGATACAAGTTAATACATCTCAATTGTTAGATCGAAAACTTAGCTTGCCATACACACATGTACTTGACGATTTTGGGTTTGTATAACCGTACCCAAACGTGTAAAACAGTTGGTTCAATATTAGTCAACCAAATGGTTAGCCAAATGATAACTTTCATATCAACCATATTCTTCTTCACCATAACTAGTCCAAATGACTCAAATGAACTAGTTAGAGAGTTGTTCGATTGCTATAAGATCTCATGTACTACACAAGACAAAATTGAAGCAAAAACGATGTGATTCACTCGAATCGATTCATGAACTATGAATCCACGGTTTGCAATAGCATTCCTTAGATAATTTAGATAAGTTCATGAACATCGTTTTTCGACATAACCACTCAAGTTCGCGAACTGGGTTCGCGGACTCAAGTTAACGGTTGGAGTTCACAAACTCCAGCAGAAATTCTCGGGTTCGAGAACTTCCGTCAGTTCGCGGACTGAAACTGATCTACAACTCCAGCAGAAATTCTCGAGTTCGAGAACTACGCATGTTCGCAGACTGAGTTCGTGGACTGGGTTGCCTACTCAAGTTCCGGTTTCACTTGATCAATAGAGTTCGCAAACTTCGGTTCAAGTGATAAGAACTTATACATATATGTGTTACCACAATAATGTTTATATCCCCCAATGGTTATATTGTCTAAACTCTTATTTCAATCATTGAAACATTCTCATAGGACGTTATATAGTTGTTATTCACAAACTATTTTTCGTCAGAGCGATTTCCAAAGTGATTGAAACATAACATGACTTTCGTCACTAGGTAAAGATAAACTTGGCTAAAGCGTAAGCTTTACTAACACATATTTCGAGAAATATATAAGCGAGATATACTCAGCTCGAAATATCACATGTGTATATTCTTAGTCTATATAGTAATACGACTTTTGTCTCAAGATAGGAGATAGAGTAGATATACTTTTGAGTGATAGATAAGTTCAAGTCTCCACATACCTTTTAGTCGATGAATATCCACTGGTTCCTTGAGTAGTCCTTCGTATTGTATGATGATTTCCATGGAGTTCTTGAGCTCAACTACACTTTCTATCCTAATCCGAGACCTTAGCTATAGTAGACTAGAAATCAAGACTTTATAGTTTTGATCACTAACATTGACAAACATGCTTGAGATAGCAACACATGCGAGTTCGACCGAGCAATGCTCTAACACGAAGGAATGAGAATACTCCATGATATACACAGCGAAGATGCCGGGAACTATAGTGGAAGAAGGTTCTTGGCGGTTAAAGCCAAAATCCAAGGATACTACTGGCTAAGCATGAACGAAGATTCAGAGAACGTGGATAAGCGATGTGAAAGATGCCAAAGAGCCACCAACGGAGCTTAACTCGGTTATCATCTCTTGGCCATTTATCAAATTGGGGGTTGATATAGTCAGACCTCTGATAGAGGGAACATCGAAAATATAATATATTATCGTGGTGGAAGCAAAGCCTTTGGCAAGAATTAGAGACACATATATCTTCAAATTCTTGTTTGAGCAAATCATATGCAGGTTCAGAATACCAGACGCCATAGTCTCAGACAATGGCAAACAGTTATAAGGAAAAAACATCGATATGTTGTTTAACATTTTTAACATTCAGAAAAACAAGTCAACTCCAATATACCCTAAGAGCAATGGACAAGCGGAGGCAACCAACAAAACCATAGCAATGAACTTAAATAAGAAGCTAGGCGTATACAAAAAGAGGTGGTGCGAACAGCTACACAATTTCTTATGGGCTTATCGAACTACGAGAAGGTAAGATACGGGGGGAAACTCCATTCTTTTTGACCTACGGAGCCGAAGCAGTCATCCTAATGGAGGTTATACTTCCTACAACAATAACCGAGGCTTGGGAGAAAAATATAACAACAGACTTGATGTTAGAAAATCTGGATGACCTTGAATAAAAAAGGGAGGTAGCCCTACAAAAGATGGTAAACTATCAACGAAGGATAGCTCGGGAATACAACAAAAGGGTCATCCCTCGGAACTTTGTGGCTGAGGAATATGTACTACGACAGATACCACTGTATCAAAGAAAGAAGGTGTGGGGCAAGCTATCTCCAACATGGGACGGGTCCTAAATCATACACGATATCGCCGGAAAATGGTCTTACTACCTAATAACCCTCAAAGGAGAAGTGTTATAGCACCCTTGGAATGCAATGTACCTAAAAAAGTACTACCCATAAGAAAATGGTGATTACTCAGGAGAAGAAAGGAACCGACAATAGCCCACCATGTTCTATCCCTGACCAAAGGTATTATAGACCTTACTAATCAATGAAAGAAACTTTTTGCTAAAAAAATAGCTTTGATTAATACAATTGGCTTAGAATAGACACCCTCCGTCAGGAGTGACGATGAGGTAAGGCAAGGCATAATTGCGCATATGTCAATCTCGGATCCTCGGGGCGATAGCTCCTTTCATGAGGCATAAAAAAAATATCCTCTATAGAGATACCCTGTCAAAGTAAAAAAAAAAAAGTCTCTGCGCTGAACGCGTAGGGTTACAGGAAAATTATTTCCCACGTAGGAACCTTCGCCACCATGATACCTTCTAGCCAAAGGATATCCTGGTAGGACGTTGAATGTTCTACCAAAGGTTAAACATACCTTAGCACCTTGTGATAACTTGATTGTGCGAACAGTTAGACACATTACGTCTAAACAAAATATTCATGCAGTAGTAACATAAGTGAAATGAAAATTTTACCAAAATATGTCTAACATTTCTTAAAAGTGGCATGACAGATAATAAAGGTTCAAATCACCAGAAAGTATTGTTTCAAAGAAGGGAGATATCTTAACTAAAAAAGGTACCTCAGTTGAGGAAATAAACAACAAAGAGGAGTTTACTAAAACAAGAATCAACACAATAAGATCAAGGATAAGAAAGATGAGGAAAGACAACTTCGTCAGCTTGGCGTTCATATTCAACAAAGGCATCATTGATATAATCAATAGCCAAGCGCTCGAATTGCACATTCATTTGGGAGGTCTGAGTCTCCAAATCAGAGGAATATTTTCGACGAAGCTCTATCATCTAGGCACTAAGATGGTCATTAGCATACTGAAGTGACTCAACTTTAAACTTGGCTCCAACGAACTGAAGCAGCATCAAACTGAAGCAGCATCAAACTGACGAGCTATCTCCAACGAAGAAGCATCAAACTGACGAGCTATCTCCAACGAAGATACTTGGCTCTCAAGATGGTTGACTTTAGCAGTCGTACCTACAAGTTGCTCCTGAAGACCTGCGGATATGCAAGGGATAAGTAAAGAGCGAAGGCAATATGGGACACAAAGAATACTGCGGGAAAAAGAAAACCCTAAGATACCACCAGCATGGCTAAGGGATTCCTCTAAACTATGCTAGGCTTCGGAAAGATCTTCCTTAGAAGCGTTAAGATCCTCAGCCATATCACGTCCGGTCCGGAGATCTTCAACATCTATCCGAAGTGAAGCATTATCATAGGATAAGACTTGGTAAACGTTCTCTATCTATTCCTATCTCTTGACCATGGATGCACGAGACATGGAGGAAGGCATTGAAAAAACCTCGCTTAGCCTGTTTTTAAGGGAAAATACCTCATAGGATAATACATTACGTTCTGCAATAACCTTATCTAAGGAAGCGCATAGATCTTCAAAATCCGCGTGATACTTTTTACGGATAATCTCTTGAGTGATAGATAGTTCAAATCTATATAGATGTATGACTTTTGTCTCAATATGAGATAGGATAGAAATAGACTTATGAGTGATAGATGAGTTCAAGTCTCCGCATACCTTTTGTTGATGAAGTTCCAAAATCTCCCCTTAGTTGTTCTTCGTCTTCAATCGATTAACGCCGTGAAGTCAAAATCTCAACTACACATTCTATCCTAATCCGAGACATAGCTATAAGTAGACTAGAAATCAAGACTTATAGTTTTGGCAACTAAACTTGGCAAACAAGCTTGAGATAGCAACGCTTGCGAGTTCGACCGAGCAATGCTCTAACAATCTCTGCTTTTGTCAATTTTAGTGACAAAACTATCAATACATATGGATTACAAGATAAATAAACTTTGTAGCTTCTCATCCAAATGCTTGATTTCCTTGGTTCTTCAACATTAATCGAAATCTTCGTCACTTCCAAGTACTGTAGTGGCTCTGAACGTGTTCAACTCAGCATCATAGTTGTTGAAGATCCGTAGGTATAACAATAAGAAAACCATTGTTCTCAATTATTGTTATACAGTGTCATAGTATTATTACATAACATCAAAGTTCAATTTATCACAACTTTGACAATAATACTACGGTGATATGTATCACTCCCCCTTAGTCAATACTTCATCTCCCATGAAAATCATTCCCCCTTACATAATGATCCGTAAACCATATGTATTTGTAGTGTGAACTACATGATAATTCTCCCCATTTTTTCAATATAAGTTGGCAAAGGTACGAAAACTAGCGGGATCATAATGAAATTCTCATAGAGATACTTCATAACTAAAAGAGAATATATCAACTTTGTTTCGATGATTTAGTGTATTCATCAAGGAGTTTATAAAGATACAAAAAAACTCCTACAATATTCCACAGCCGCACTCCCCACAAAGATTTGGAAATTAAGCACAAGTTCAATTAAGAACTCTCCCCCATAAAATGTCATTCCCGAAAGGAACAACAAGAGCGGCCTTACTTTTACAAGAAAAGAAGGATTTCTTTAGACATTAACAAATCACATGAAACATGAATTTGTATCCAGAAAACTCAATTAAATTAACCATAAGGGAGCCCATAATAAATTTAATCAGAAATGCTCAACATAAGAAAACTTACGGAGTTGTACAGTACTTTCACATAGAAGTGGATCAGGGAAAGATCAATACTGCAGAATATATAAAGTTTATTTTTCATCAATATCTGCATAATGATATCATAGACTTAATCTTTTTCATCAAAAGTTCATTCTATCTTCCATCCATATTTGCATAATGACATAATGGACTTAACTTTTGACAGATACGTGACAATCATAGAGCATAGACGCAAACACACATATCCCATAACAATTTTGTGCAATATATAAAACCAATAAAGATTAATACTGCAAAACCATCTTCCAAATAAACTTTAGAATTTAAATAAATAAATCTAAAAACATTTCAAGATGAAATCGTTGGCAATAGAAATGTGTAATCACAATATAGGCCACTCCAAACCCTAGTCATCCTTTTTAAAACACAAGAATAAATTCTCATAAGAAGTTTCCTAGACATTGTAGAGCTTTCTCAGGGCATCTACTGAGAATTCCTTCTCATTATTGAAGAACTCATTGATTATGAGATCATTTAATTCTTCTAAATCTTAATAAATATCAGTTAACTCACTAAGTTTTTTTTTTCGGTTCACACAAGGTGTTCTTTTTCAGAGATAACATTTTATCATAGTGAGCTATCCTTTCCAAAGAGAACATGATTTGAGAGTTTAAATTATGTCTTTTGCTGATGAAATCCTTCACCATAGACCTAAAGTTATTATCATCTAGACAAATAGCCAAAAACCAGTTAGAGGAAGAACCTTTTTCATCATTTGTAGATTTCTCCTTTTTCTTCCTTGAGGGTAGGATCCCTTCACAAAGATACACATTAACTGCTTCCACTGCATCTCTTTTTGTAGTTCCTCTAGTTACAGGAACCATGAAACTGTATCTTTCAAATAGAAAGGAGTGAAGAGAATTTTGATCACAAATGAATATAAATAGCATACCGGATAAGTAAACCCTAAACAAAAACTTTGACAAAGTCTTCATGGTTCACGATCCATTATCTATTTTTGATAAGAAAATATTCAATTGCAAATCTTAACTTAAATAATCTTAAACTGCCAAGGATAAGAAATTAACAACTATACAAGACTTGAGCAACCTTGATGCAATCCTCATATTCTCAAGTTAATAATGAGAATGCAAACATCATTATAGTTAAATAGTGATGGAGTAAGCAGAATGCTCACATCTTGTGTCACTTGGTGACTTATCAAGGTTTTTTGCATAAACAGTTTTCTTACCTCGTCTAACTCTGGTTATCTTAGACTTCTTCTTGTCTTCAGGAGTTCCATGTTGATTACCCAAAACCATATTCATCATTTGCATGTCATTCTGAAGTTTGGAAATTCGTTTGTTGTTCCTCTTGAATTTCCAACACTTACTTTGAACATGAATTGCATTTCCACAAAACATACACTTCACAGATGAATTTTTGTTTTGTAGATTTGACTCATGTTTGTCACAACTTTTAATATCCATAGTTCCAGAACCGGCCGGAACAAAGGAATTATTTGTGCTCACAGTCTTGCTTTTGAACCCTAAACCATCTATGTTTCCAAAATATTTCTAACCGAATAACATTGCTAAATTTTTTTTCAGAGCTTCCAGATAACCTTTGCAGGTCACACTTAAGAGTATTAATCTCTTTTTATTTAAAAGATATGGTTCTGGTGAATTCATCATTAAGACAGTCGATTTCAAGATTTTTCACCTAAAGTGATGATTCAAGTTTCTTCAACTTCATTTTTAGTTGAAGATTTTCTTGGTGAATTTCTTCACTTGTATCCAAGAATTCAAAAATCTCAGTGCCGCATTCTGATCAACATTTGAGATAGTAGAAGTTTCTGCGGCGAACGCTGAAATTTTTGTGCAAACTTCGAAAGTATGCAGATTGACCAACTGAATTGATTTCCTTTGTATTGAATCATCTAAAGCATCAGAGAGAGAGAGAGACATTCCTCAGACCTCTTTCTTCTTCTCATAATATCCTTGACCTTTTCTAAAATCAATGACCTCTCAGGATCAATATGATTTGAACAACATTCATCAACCCAAGACAAGTAAGGAAGAGTACTTGTGTTGGTCACAACATTGAATGCGGAAGTTCTGGATGTGTTCTGATCATGATTAAGAACTCTTAACTTTCCAATGAGTGAGTTTATGGAAAGGTTATCAAAGTTATTTCCTTCAACGATGGCATGGTTCTTAGAGTCGTATTTGGCTGGCAACGATCTGAGAATTTTCATCACAATATCCTTTACAGGAATACTCTTACCCAACGCAAAAGATGCATTAACAATTTCAGACACTTTGTGATTAAACTCATCAAATGAATCTTCATCAGCCATACGAAGGTTTTCCCAATCAGAATTTAGGTTTTGAATCCTAGCTTCTTTCTCAGAGGAATTTCCTTCGAATACAGTTTCTAAGATATCCCAGGCTTCTTTAGACTTAGTGCACGTAGTAACATGGTGCTGAAAATCTAGGATAATGGCATGGATGATAGCATTTAATCCATCATAATTTTGCTTTGCAGCGAGAATCTCGGCAGGATCATAAGCACCAATATCCTTCGGAACAGTTACATCGCCTTCTGCAATAACCGGAGGATCATATCCATTAACTACACGAACCTATGATTGAAAATCACGCGCTTGAAGAAATGCACGCATAGCAATTTTACACCATAGATAATTCGAGCCATCGAAGACTGGTGGTACGTTTATAAAGATAGCATTTCTGTCCATAGAGTCAGATTGCTATAAACTCGGACTTATAAGGTCTTAAACGTGTTTGCCTACTTTGATACCAATTGAAAAGGCGAGGGTCTAACAACCACACCCAATATTTCGTTTAGGTAATCTTTATGGACTAACTCTAATATACTTCCAAGAGAATCAACTAGACAGTCAGACTCAATCAAGGAAAATATATTCAAGAGTTATATCTCTGTTTCTCAATGTAATAAGCAAATCAAACAGATAGAAATCCTCAAGCCTGATTATTATGAGAAACAACTTGAACGGTACCAAAGACCAATGTTCAAGTGCCAATCAATTTATATCAACAACCAAAGGTTGGATTATCTAATTGATTAAACTACGCACAACTTGTGATATTTTAATTATATAAAAATATAATGCGGAAAATAAATAACACAGACACCAGAAATTTTGTTAACGAGGAAACCGAAAATGTAGAAAAACCCCGAGACCTAGTCTAGATTTGAACACCATATTGTATTAAGCCGCTACAGACTCTAGCCTACTACAAGTTAATTTCGGACTGGAATGTAGTTGAGCCCTAACCAATATCACATTGATTAAGGTACAGTCGCGTTCCTTATACCTCTAAATCCCAGCAGGACTCTAAGCACATGATTCCCTTAGTTGATCTCACCCACAACTAAGATTTACTATGACCCAAAGTCGAAGACTTGATAAACAAATATTTCTCATACAGAAAAGTCTATTGAATAGATAAATCTATCTCCCAAAGAAATACATACGAGTTTTTGTTTCGTCTTTTGATGAATCAAGGTGAACTGGAACCAATTGATACACATGACTTATATTCTCGAAGAATAGCCTAGTAATGTCAATCACCTCAAAATATTCTTAATCATATGGTAGCGAAACAAGATATTGCGTAATCACAAACGATGAGACGAAGATGTTTGTGACTACTTTTTATCTTACCTATCGGAGATTGAATCTCGAGCAAATCTTAGAGAACATAACACTTAATACGATAGAACAGAGTAAGATTAGAACACGCAACTACAGAGAAAATAGTTGGGTCTGGCTTCAGAATCCCAATGAAGTCTTTAAGTCGTTAACCTATAATAGTTTTAGAAAAACCTAGGCTAAAGGAGAATCGACTCTAGTCGCAACTAGTATCACACAAGAGGTGTGGGGATTAGGTTTCCCAGTTGCTAGATTTATCCCTTATATAGTCTCCAAATCAGGATTTGCAATTGATGAGGTTGTCAACCTATCAATAATAATTCTCTTATGCTACACAATTCTATAAAGAAGTAGTGAGGCAAGTCGAGTTCGTATCCACAGGGAGGTGTGAGTTTTAAGTTATTACTTGTAACAAACTGATGTTGAAAGACACAAATTCTGAAAATTGCAAGGTTTGTAATTCAAATTAGAATTATATACAGAAGTAGGCCTGTTCTGGACCCTCACTTTCGGTTCTAGGCCTTTTTTTTATTTCTTACAAATATAAGCATCTCAAACGGATTCCATCCATTTTTGTTATCTCTGTCAATTTATCGCGTTGACTCGTCAATTTATCATCAAAATATCGCTAAGCGATATCTCATGGAAGTGCCGACATTACGAAAATGCCCTCTCTATACGTGTGTTTATATCACCCCATATGTGTCGACTTAAACGCCTGGTCCACGTTCTGGAAATCTCGAAGATATTTGAACGGTTACGATGGACGTTCATAGTTATTATCGCTACACATGTAGGCTTCTACAACATCCATCTAAGATACGCGAAAAACCTTCATTCAGTTCGTCTCTTCCATCTATGTTCTTCTTCTTCCCCATATTTGTTCTTCACCAGCCGTTTTGTGTTTTTCTGATAGAAGGATAATTTTATTAACAACAATGAATTAATAGAAGCAACAACAGCATATCAATCACATCATCGTTTCTTATATTGTTGTTCTTCAAAAGTCACCAAATAGATAATGACGGGGAGAGGGATATGATGATTATAGACTTAGGGCTTTTCCTCACTGATCAAAAGGAAAACTTGGGTATGAATTTGATTTTAATTTATCTTAATGTGCAATGTTAATTTTGGCAATTGTAAACTGTGGTTTATGTTTTATTCAAAGTTAGCAGATACTTTAATTTACTCTCAGTGAGCACCCTTTAATTTTATTGTTTCAATCGATTGGTTAGTCGAGAAATTTGTAATCTAATTGCTCTACTGATCGTTTGGTTAACCAGCCTTGTAAAATCATATGATAAAGTCCTAGTTCTTGATGCCTCATGTTTCATTTGAAGTTTAATTAATTATATGTCTAAAATGAATTGTCGTAGAGAAATGGTGATTCGATTGGAGTGTTTTAGAGTCTTGATACAAGTTAGTATACTTGGGTTCGTCTTAATTTCAAATTTTCAGGGAAGATTCGAAGGGTTCATTATACCAGGAGCAGAAACCCTCACATTGTTCTAGCCCCCCAACTGTTTGTGACATTGTACCAACTAGGTTTCAGCCAGTTCACTTTTAGCTTTTGTTGTTTTGGGTGTCTTGAAATCAAGTCTTAATAGTTAATAGCAACAGAGGAGTGTATTGATGATGGAATACTATGACGAATTCCTTGGATTTAGATGGAAATTTCTTGTGACTCATACATGGGCAGCGTAGAATCGCGTGATAAGTTTCATTTCATATGATGTTTCTGTTGTAATAGTGAAACCGGTATTGGTGCTCATTTAGCATGTTAGTGCTCACTTATCTAGTTAGTGTATGAATTGTTGGTGCGTAGAAGACGTTGCTACCAGTGATTGCTTGCTTACAAGCTGCCCGAAAACAGAAAAAGAGAGATACATCTGAAGTTAAAGCTGCTTCATGGGAAAAAGAAGAAAGAACAAAATGTTGTAACAGGTTAATACATTCTGCATTTCATTTGATTTCAATTTCTTACAATTTCATTATTTTTTATTTAACAAAATGTTGTAAGCTTAAACTCTAAATTGCTCGCATCATCTCTCGATTATATTACCAATTTCTTTTCAAATATATATCTTTGTCTTCCTACCATTGCTTCTTCCTATTTTTCATGTACAAGCAAAACACATACTAGTTTAGCAGTAATATCATAATATCATGATTGTTTCCGTATTTCAGTAATAACCAAGGGAACTCATCGATTTGAAGGGCTAAGTTTGCAAGGGAACTCATAAAAGGCTCGAACTGACCTATCTACCACCATTTATGGAGAGCCATGTGTCAAGGAAATGGTGACATGTACAAAGTCAACCTGCCATACCCGAGTCCACATGTACAAAGCCCATGTTGATTTGCCCGAGTTAACTCAGTGATACAAAATTAAATTGGTGATTCAAAGGACTATTAGGTTTTTTTTATGTACAACTAACGGTGCTAACTTTCCATCCATCAGTTTTGGCCAAAACTTGCCTAGTTTTGTAAGAAATAAAAAAACATGCTTAGTTTTGTAAACCATAAAAAAGACGGACCTATTTCTGTAAAAATCCCTTCAAATTATAAGATGGAATTGACTAGAGATTCATTCTCCACTACCGAACAAGATATTATTAATCATACAAGTTCTACTTTCAATAAATTTCGATTGTTAACAATTTTTAGACAAGTTATAAGTTCAACTAATCTTTGAAGTCCAAAAATCACCACATAGAATAAGTTCTCTAGTGGATTCTAATCAAGTGAACCACCTAAAATATGATCTCTAGGTGTAATTCAACAATTGCATTAATATTTATGAATCAAGTTGTTCCTAGTCACATGCTCGTAAGTTTGACACATTAACCTAGGGTTATCTTTTACACACTATTGCATACAAAATCCCTTTGCAACAAATAGTGCACCGCTACTTATGTAAAGATTACTCTAACAATTACGGATTAAAGTTCTCAATACTAGCATTAGAGTTGCATACAAAATACCTAATTGCGCACTTAGATACCTAGCATATTTCTCATGGTCAAATAATCGGTAAAAGATAATCAATAAAAGATATTTATGAAAGCAAAACTTGCTTGAATTGATTAATAAAACATGCTCGGAGTTTTGAAATCCTCCCCAATCAATAAGGTTTATTAGCTACTCATAGTTTTGGTTTAAGCACAAAAATATATTGAAAATAAATAAGGTTTCAAGGTTTTAACAATTGCGAAAGCAAACCACTGTGAGATGATACTAAGCAGCTGCAGAAAACAGGTTCAGGGACTGTTGCTGTGTAGCTACTTCTTCAGGAATTCTCTCGAGCAGCTTGCAGGCCTAGATCTGGTGAAAAAGAGGTGTTTTTCTCTGTTTTGCTGCGCCTCCTTTTATAGCTTTCTTTCCCTACAATTCAGTAACCTAAATAGCCTCCAACATTCCTTGTTTCCTTCTTTATCCTGTGTGTTTTTATTTTAGGTCCATACTGCTACCAAACATTGCACCAGACATACGGTAACTAACCATTGAAGAGGCCATGGCTAACCATCTCAGAACTTGGCCCATAATTCCACTGTAACTCGACCTGAACTTCACAACCACTGACTTGCACCAATACCACCAGGACCCATGGCAAACAACACAAACTTGACCCAACAAACCACCTCCTTGTTGTTCTTCTCGACTTCAAGCACCAGCAACTCCATACCTTGTTGTCTTGTACCAGCCTCCGTTCCATCTGACAGCATCAACAGCTTACTATCTTTACTGCAGCATCAACGCAATGGACAACAGCAACACTTCAGCACGAAATCAACCCCAATACAACCCTCATACTCATAGTAAACCAGCAACATGACTCCTTCTTTCTCTGATTTTTCGTCTGCAAAAAAATCTCAAAACTCTGTCCTTGCAGGTGCTAAACAACTCTCATACAAGGCCATTAATCACAGCAGCAACACAAATCCTAAACTTCCATTGAACCTGGGCAGCAGCACCAGCTCCTTCCATTATGCTCATACTGACTTGTACTTCCACACACAATTGCAATTCTCTGGCAACAATCCACCATTTCACTGAAGTCATGGCTTCACAACCTCCTCCTTATCTTCCGAGAACAAGCACCAACTCCTTATGTAAACACCCACGGCAAAAACAACATCAGGTCTTTATTCTAGTTCCAGCCAATGGCTCCATATTGTATCTGAGCCTACATTCTATACCTCCACAAATAATCTCAGCAACAGCTCTTACACACAGGCTCATCTAACAGCACCTGAGCTAGAAGTGGTGATGAAAATTCATTCAAGCCCTTGCACGAACAGTTAATGTGCACTGACTCTGTTAATAGAGAGACAGCTTGCTGGTGATCTCTGAGCTTCTCTATAGCACTTTCCCTGCAAAGATTTGTCATTCAACACAAACCACAATCATTTAGACGTTCACCACAACCAACAATGCAGCAATTCCCTTCATACATTCCCACAAACTGGACAACAACAGCTTCAGTTCTTAGCTGTTTTATGCTTGAAAACTTCACCAAATTGTCATCCAATTCGAACCCATTTCAGCCTGCACCTTGAACTACAATCTTCATTGTTCTTGTTAGCAGAAAATACTTCAAATCCTCCTCTTAATCGACAACCCAACATCAACAGATCCCATTTCCTTCAATCGAATTTGTCTCACAATTTTGTCCCAAATCAACCATCATTCAGTTATGATTTCGAACCCCATATTCTCTGCAGTTCGAACTTCTTGATACTCTTCATCTTCCTCCATTTCTCAACCCCAGTCGATGACAGCAAGACCATCTTCTCGTTCTCCTTCTCAGTTCATCTCTCAACCCTTGGCAAACAGCATCAAACCGTGGCCAGTGATGGCAACAATTCTTGCAGCAAACTCCGGCAATGGGTCTTCACTTTCCTTTCTCTCTGCTTACAACAATTGGTTTCTCCTCAAATTGATTTCTAAAAGAGACCTATTTTCCCTTCTCCGGATTTTCAGTCCACCAACACATGTGTCAACTGCCCTTGTGTGATATGCAGTTCTGAGTTTGTTTGTTTTTTTATATATTTTTATATTTTTTAATATTATTACATAAAACTAGTTGGGAGACTAACAAGTTAGGCTCCAACGACATACTACTACATTAATTGAACAAGTTGTTGTGCTAGCCTACCAGCGAGCCTCATGGGTAACCTTGCCAAGGAGAGTCGAAGCAGGAGGGGGGGCGAGATTGTGTCACAAGGGGGGCAAACTAACACTACCTTCCATGTTAATTCCTGCAATATTACGTCATTGGGGACTTGAACCTGGGACCTCCTGGAACGCATGAAACTTCGGGGAACAAGGATGACCAGCTGAGCTAGGGCCCGTTCTTTAATTATTATTATATTTTTTTAATATTATTATATAATTGGATAAATATTATTACATGAAACTAGTTGGAAGCCTAACAAGCTAAGCTCCAACGACATACTACCACATTAATTGAACATGTTGTTGTGCTAACCTACCAGCGAGCCTCATGGGTAACCTAGCCAAGGGAGCCGAAATGACGGGAGGGGGGCTGATATTATGTCACAAGGGGGGGAAAACTAACACTATCTTCCATGTTAATTCCTGCAATATTACGCCATTGGAGACTCGAACCGGGACCTCCTGGAGCGCATTAAACTTTAGGAAACGGGGATGACCAGCTAAGCTAGGGGCCCGTTCTTATTATTATTAAAAATGTCTTTTTTTATTATTATTATTATTATAAGTGCCAGCAAGGCTTTTATTAGAAAGTAGAAAAATGTTCAACTCACATCGTCAGTAGAGGGTGTAGGCAGCCGCGCAACAAGCTGGGCACCTACCCCTTTCTGAATAACAATTCCTAACCTATGAAAAAGAGAATTTCCCATCTTGAAATTGGCATCATGTCTAGCCATGCAATTCTTTAGTCTTTTGAGAAAGGAAATTGTATCCGCACTGAGCTCACCAAAGGTGGTAAAGGCAAGCACACTGAAACCATATCCACGTGAAGAGAAGGTATCCAAGTATTTCTTGTTCTTGCGAGTGATAGCAGCAGCAATGTCCTGGCCAGGTACACGAGTCTGAGCACTTGTAAAAGGCGATACACCCATAACATTCATACATACATCCTTACCGTCCTCCCAATTGTAAACCATAATATTCGCAGGTTTAAGATCATTATCGTCCTTCGAGAAACCCAAAGAGACTTCCTTCCTAGCAGTGACGCCCGCTTTATAACAAATGTCAGCAACGATATCTTTCACTGAGTCATGACGAAATTTCTGTCCAACCTCACTGGCGTAGTGAATAGCATGGTCGCCGAAGACATCCATGGGTCATTTGCAGCAAGAGCATAAGTTGTTCTCCTTGAAGAAAGGAATCCCTAGCCGTCATGCGCAACATTTAACTGAATTGTCTAGGAGCAACAGTTTGGTTAAGCCCAGATATAGGAATGGCTTTAAGAAAGTCCATAGCATGTTCAACTCGGTTGCACTGCCATAAAGTGAAGTCACGTGCTGATTGAGGACGTGTTGAGCAGAAATATCAAGAAACTATTTAATGAGAAGAAAATGACTCCAATGGTCGGAAGAGGTATTTATACTCCCACGCATCTATTCTTTGTTGACGACATTATGATATTTGTAAAGGAAACATAAAAAGTCTAAAGAATATGATGGAATTACTGGGTAGCTACCAAAGAGCTTCAGGTCAGAAAATTTGTAGACAAAGGAGTAGAATCTATTATGGGGGTGGCTCTATGTCTAGAAGAACTCATCTGGAGGATTATTTGGGTATGACTGTTGCTGGTTTTCCTGATCGTTATTTGGGAGTGAAAATTATGCCTGGTTCGGTTAAATATCATCACATTGTTAATGTGATTGAGAAAATCAAAGCGCAACTCACTAGCTGGAAGGGAAGAATTCTTTCTTTTAATGACATGATTGTTTTGGTGAAATCAGTAATAAAAAGTTACTTCATTCACAACATGGCTATCTACAGGTGGCCAAGAAATTTCATAACTCATTGTGAAAGAGCAATTAGGAACTTTTTATGGTCGGGAGATTCGAATATGAGCAGAGCTGTGGTGGTCGCCTTTGATAAAATCTGTTTCCCTGTAGAGGAGGGAGGGATGGGATTGACTCGTATGTCTACTATGAATATTGCGCTCCTGATGAAGCTTTGGTGGAATATTATAACTTCGAATAAGAAATGGGCAGGTTTCTTTCATAGTAACCATTGCCAGAAATGGTAATATAAAGAATTGCAGTGTTAAATCTTCTATCATCCTGGGTATTCGGAAGGTGTACAAGGTGGTGGACTCAAACACTAAGGTTCAGCTTGGAGATGGTAGGTCTACATCACTTTACTATGATGCGTGGCATGGTAATATTTGTTTAGCAGATATCTTAAATGATTTTTCTCTTGACAAAACTATTATGGTGAGTGATATGCTGGTAGATAACCAATGGATGATCCCTGAAGTCCATATAAACAACTTCATGGCGGCGAACCTGGATGTTAATCATATGCAAATTCCAAGTAGAGGGGAGGATAATCGTATTTGGATGCCGGAATACAAAGGAAACTTCACTGTGGGATCAGCAAAAAACTTGATTAGGCAGAGATATGGTGGGCTGGAGGGAGCTTCTCTTATCTGGCGAAAATAAATACATCCAACGCTAGCAGCTCAAAACTGGAAGTTCTTACCGAAGGCGTGTGCAACAAATGACCTGATCAAGCAAAGGTTCAAGATTCAGCTAGAAAACAAATGTTCTCTTTGTGGAGCTTCAGAGGAGACTCTTGACCATGTTATTTTTCACTGCTCTTTCGCTTCTAGAGCATGGAATTGGATTGGGACTGTTTTGAATGTTAAGGCTAACGAAAATCTGGTGGTCTCTTGCAAAGTTGCTAAGGGTAGGAGTCATATGATTCGTGACCTTTGGCTTATGGCAAATTTGGTCATAAGATCAGAGCTGTGGAAGGTAAGAAACAAAGCCGTTTTCGAAAACATAAATCCAACCTGGAATGTATTCTTCAGGAGGGTTTTGTTCCTTGTTCAAGACTTTTCTTTACGCCTCAAAGGGTACATGTACAACAGTTCTGAAGATATTGTGCTGCTAGAGTATTTTCGTGTGAAACATAGGAGTGTCAAGTTTGTTACACCGGTTGAATGATATTGGTATCCGCCAGATTGTGATGAACTTCAGCAGTGTTGTAATGGAGCGTCAAGGGGGAGTCTAGGAGTAGCTGGAGCTGGAGTTATTGCTAGGGATGTTAATGGTAATGTTGTTGGTGCTCTGTCAATTGGTCTGGGTACTACGACGAACTACATAGCTGAAATCTACAGTATTCTGGTGGGCTTGGAATGGGCTACTAGATGGAGTTTTAATAAGATCAGACTCTGCTACAGTTGTGGAAGCTTATAGGAACAACAGCTTACTGTGGTTTGCAAAACCAAGGTGGTTAGCAGTTAGGAAATTATATGTGAACATTAGATTTACCCACACCTTTCGGGAAGCTAATTTCTTGGCGGATTCGATGGCATAAAGGGGATGATTACTTGATAATGAGATGGGAATTCATTTTGATGGAAGACCACCTTTTCTATTAACGGTTGAAAAACCTTCTGTGGCTTATTTTAGGTTCAAATAGTAATTTTAGGTTCAAATAGTGTTTTAAGTTTTGGGGTGATACGCACCTCGTTCTTATAAACA
Organism: Papaver bracteatum; assembly: GCA_023529315.1. NCBI lineage: Eukaryota > Viridiplantae > Streptophyta > Magnoliopsida > Ranunculales > Papaveraceae > Papaver > Papaver bracteatum. The sequence continues at coordinate 46,498 of JAJJWX010002699.1, forward strand.
TATCTTGTATCTTTTGATATTTATTAATTTAATTTTTGACTTAACAAAAAAAATTAAAAAAGACTAGAAGGTATCTTCTTTTTGACAACATCAATGTACATACCTGCCAGAGACTTCATGTAATGGGGGGCAGGTAGCCGAGCAACAAGCTAGGCTCCTATGCCTTTATGAATCACAACACCTAGTCTAAAGAAGAGAGAATCGCCTATCTTAGTATTAGCATCATGGCTCACAAGGCAATTTCTCAGCCTTTTCAAGAAAGAAATCATCTCACTACCTAGCTCACCCAAAGTAGAAAAGGCTAAAACAGCAAAACCATAACCCTCAGCTGTACACGTCTCAAGATATTTATCACGTTTACGAATGACTGCAGCAGAAATAGCATGACCAGGTGTGAAATTGCGAGTTCTAGCACTTGTGAATGGGGAAACTCCGGTAACGTCCATACAAACATCTTTCCCATCTTCCCAATTATAGAAGAGAATATCAGCAGGCTGTAGAGAATTTGCATTATTGGAGGAGAAACCTAACGAGACTTCCTTCCTTGAAACAACTCCAGATTTGTAACACATGTCTGCCAAAGACATCCTTCGCCATATCGTGTCTAAATTTTTTTCCCACCTCCCCAGCACAGTGAAATGCATGGTCACCAAACACATCCATAAGTCTGTTACAGCTAGAACACATACTATCTTTACTGAAGAGAGGTATCCCGAGTTGATACATTAGAACTGATTGAAACTGTCTAGGAGCAATAACTTGATTTATCCCATGTATAGGAATGGATTTTAGAAATTCGATTGCATGAGGAGTGCGGTTGCAAAGCCATAAGGTCAGATCTTGGTCTGTAAGAGAAAAGTTGGTTGGTATCCTCTCTTTAACGGCACCAAAGTAGATGACTGCCAGGGTCTTCATGTATTGAGGAGCATCGTCATTGATGCTGAAATCAGAGACAGATAGACCACAAACTTGGGTAAAAGACTGCAGAGCATGTTGAAATCTAAAGCTAGGGTCTAGGACTGGTGGTTGTTTCAAGATAGATTGTCGTAGATGATGGGTCTGGGCACAAGAGGCTAGGAAACAGTACTGGCCTATGTCATTCAAAGTATATATCCCAAAACCACCATCTTTTATTGGCAAGCGTGGCTAGACGTTGTTGGAGCAAACCAAAACCAGCACCATCCCCCACTACAAGTTGGCGCAAGTATAATATGAGTTGTGAATCATAGTGATTAGCAGCAGACTATAGCAAAGGGGGCGGTGGTTCGAAGCGTAAAGTAAAGCTTGGAAACACCACTGCAACAGCGCAAGAGTAACAACTCACTTTGAGGGTCATGCAGCTTCTGAATTTTCTCCCAAAGGTGCAAAGTTTTATCAACTCTTCCCTGAACAACCTCGCTACAATATTGCATATCAAGACTGACAAGACCCCCTAATATCTTCACACCACGGGAGGGTTTACCTATATTGATAGGGAATACACCTTCAAGGTCTCTTCTAGGATCTAATGAGTGCCAAAAAACTTCAGTCTTGGTAACGTTCACATGTAAACCTCGAGCAGGACCATCTGTCTGAATGATTTTAAGAGACTTAGATACCTCCATAGTGTCGCCTACAATAGTACCATCGTCTAAGTACCAAGCATGGAGATCTAATGAGCACTGAGACAATCTTCCCTGTAATTGGGTGCAAGGCTAGGGCAAATAACAGCGGACCCAGTGGGTCACCCTTTTGAACTCCTTGAGCAGATGAAAGAACAACATCGTTATAATAAATTCTAGCCGGACTAGAATAACAAAACTCAATCCAACTGGCAATACTAAGACAATGAGATCTATCTTATCTAATAAGCGTTGATCTATCAACTAAATTAAAAGCATTAGAAAAATCTACGAGCAACATTGTCATGGAATTATAATGTCCCTTCATCTCCAACAACCTATTAGATGAGTGGATTATACCTTCCCCTTCACAGGATATCCCAACCCCAAATTGTAAATTCCCTAAATAGGCCGTCATGTCTTTGGAGACAGCAGTGGATGCAAGCTTAGAACATAGACGCCTCCAAATAGTGCCAACGTCTATTGGTCGTATCCCTCCTCCTGGCTTAAGCAATGGAGTTAAAGGGGAACTAGCAATAAAGAGTATTACATTAACTATATTTTTTATTTTTATTTTTATTTTTATCTTTTTAAATATATTTTTTATTATTGGATAAAGAGTATTACATTAACTAGTTGGAAGCCTAACAAGCTAAGCTCCAACAACATACTACTACATTAATTGAACAGGTTGCTGTGCTAACCTACCATCGAGCCTCATGGGTAACCTAGTCAAGGGAGCCGAAACGGCGAGAGGGGGGGCTGAGATTGTGTCACAAGGGGGGAAAACTAACACTACCTTCCATGTTAATTCCTACAATATTACGCCATTGGGGGATTGAACTGGGACCTCCTGGAACGCATGAAACTTTAGGGAATGGGGATGACCAGCTGATCTAGGGCCCATTCTTTTATTATTATTATTATTATTATTATAAAAGGGGTGTCAAACTTCTAGGCGGACCTGTAAGCTTGGATTTACAGTTCTGCAGTGATATGGTCGTTGGTAGAGTTGATAAAACTCTCCAGTTGATGCAGAGGGTGCTGCAGCTACATGATCCACAACGCGAAATTCTCTTGCTTCGTAATTGTACTGGTGTTTTGAAGCTCTATTTCACACTTCGTACAACTTGCCCTGATGCTCTATAGGAAGCCACTATTCTCTATGACCAACATTTATTTCAATATCTGCGACAACTAACAGTAGGTGATGGTGCAGGGTTTGGCTTAGTCCAACAACGTTTAGCCACCTTACCAATCAAGGATGGAGGGTTCGGTGTCTACACAATGGAAGATACCTCTAAATATTGTTATTTAGCTTCTAATACTCAAACTAAATACTTGCAGGAAACCATATTACAATGCCCTTCTCCAGCTGATCCAAGCCCCAGATACGAGCATGCTCTTCATACTTTCTTGTACGCCTGTGGTCTATCTTCCTCCAATTTCAGCATCAACAATATCACCCCTCATCCCATAAAATCGTTGGCGATGTTATACTTTGCTGCGGTCGAGGAGAATTTACCAGCAAGCTTTGACTTGAGTGAGCGTGAATAACTTGTTTGGCAATGTAATAGGAGGGCTTATGCTATGGATTTCTTAAAGGCAGTCCCCATTAGTGGTTTGAACCAAGCTGTTGCACCGCGTCAGTTTCGATCAGTTCTTATGTACAGGTTATCCATACCCTTCTTTGTGAAAGATTGTATATGCTCAGTATGCAGCAAACCCATGGATATATACGCAGATCATGTTATCCATTGTGCAAGCGAGGTGGGGGTGAAGTTTAGACATGATATGGCCCGAGATGGCCTCGCAGATATGCTCTATAAGTCTGGTGTAGTGGCAAGAAAATAAGTATCTCTTGGTTTTCGTTCTAATGATGTAAAGGATCTCAAGTCGGCTGACATTTTTGTCTACAATTGGGAAGAAGGAAAGATGTATGCTTTGACATCACTAGGGTCTCGCCATTTACAACTGCAAGAACCCAAAGCTTTACCCCAAGCCATGCTATCAATGCCGCTGTGAGACGTAAATTCTCTAAATATTTGGATAACTGTACCGAGATCGGATACGGTTTCAAAGCTTTAGCCTTTTCTACCTTAGGAGAATTGGGATAGGATTTGATTGTTTTTCTCAAGAGATTAGGAAATTGCCTAGTTATCCATGATGCTAACTTTAAAATTGGCAATTCTTTGTTTCATAGACTATGTATTATTATTCAAAAAGGTGTAGGTGCCCAGATTGTTACTAGGCTGCCTACTACCGCTATGTTTTGACTCTTTCTTGTTAATAATAATAATATTATTATTATGAAAAGGGGCCACGAAGGATTTTATTATCAAACAAATGAAGAAAAAAAAGCGGTAGTTTACAAAGATTTGGCAGGGAGACGCGCGACAAGTTGCGCCCTAATGCCTCGTTGAAACTAGTTAATTATTATTATTATTATTGTTATTTTTTTTATTTTTTTTATTATTATAAAGAAAAATCAATATTACAAGGAATGGACAGCATCCTAGCAACAAGCTGGGCACCAACACTTTTTTCAATAACAATTCCTAGCCTATGAAAAGGAGAATTTCCCATCTTGAAATTGGCATCATGTCTAGCCATGCAATTCTTTAGTCTTTTGAGAAAGAAAATTGTATCCGCACCGAGCTCACCAAAGGGGGTAAAGGCTAGCGCACCGAGATCACCAGAGGTGGTAAAGGCTAGCGCACCGAAACCATAGCCACGTGAAGAGCAGGTATCCAAGTATTTCTTGTTCTTGCGAGTGATAGAAGCGACATGGGCATGAAAGCAAAAGCCTATGGTCTTGGGAATCTCAAAAATGATCTAGACATGTCAAATTTAAACTTGGGCATGTCAAATTGAATCTTGGGCATGGGCATGAAAGCACAAGCCTACGGTCTTGGGAATCTCAAAATTGATCCTAGACATGTCAAATTTAAACTTGGGCATGTCAAATTGAATCTTGGGCATGGGATTGAAAGCACAAGCCTACGGTCTTGGGAATCTCAAAATTGATCCTAGACATGTCAAATTTAAACTTGGGCATGTCAAATTGAATCTTGGGCATGGGCATGGAAGCAAAAGCCTATGGTCTTGGGAATCTCAAAATTGATCCTAGACATGTCAAATTTAAACTTGGGCATGTCAAATTGAATCTTGGGCATGGGCATTGAAAGCACAAGCCTACGGTCTTGGGAATCTCAAAATTGATCCTAGACATGTCAAATTTAAACTTGGGCATGTCAAATTGAATCTTGGGCATGGGATTGAAAGCACAAGCCTACGGTCTTGGGAATCTCAAAATTGATCCTAGACATGTCAAATTTAAACTTGGGCATGTCAAATTGAATCTTGGGCATGGGCATGGGATTGAAAGCACAAGCCTACGGTCTTGGGAATCTCAAAATTGATCCTAGACATGTCAAATTTAAACTTGGGCATGTCAAATTGAATCTTGGGCATGGGCATGAAAGCACAAGCCTATGGTCTTGGGAATCTCAAAAATGATCCTAGACATGTCAAATTTAAACTTGGGCATGTCAAATTGAATCTTGGGCATGGGCATGAAAGCACAAGCCTACGGTCTTGGGAATCTCAAAATTGATCCTAGACATGTCAAATTTAAACTTGGGCATGTCAAATTGAATCTTGGGCATGGGATTGAAAGCACAAGCCTACGGTCTTGGGAATCTCAAAAATGATCCTAGACATGTCAAATTTAAACTTGGGCATGTCAAATTGAATCTTGGGCATGGGCATGAAAGCACAAGCCTACGGTCTTGGGAATCTCAAAATTGATCCTAGACATGTCAAATTTAAACTTGGGCATGTCAAATTGAATCTTGGGCATGGGATTGAAAGCACAAGCCTACGGTCTTGGGAATCTCAAAATTGATCCTAGACATGTCAAATTTAAACTTGGGCATGTCAAATTGAATCTTGGGCATGGGATTGAAAGCACAAGCCTACGGTCTTGGGAATCTCAAAATTGATCCTAGACATGTCAAATTTAAACTTGGGCATGTCAAATTGAATCTTGGGCATGGGCATGAAAGCACAAGCCTATGGTCTTGGGAATCTCAAAATTGATCCTAGACATGTCAAATTTAAACTTGGGCATGTCAAATTGAATCTTGGGCATGGGATTGAAAGCACAAGCCTACGGTCTTGGGAATCTCAAAATTGATCCTAGACATGTCAAATTTAAACTTGGGCATGTCAAATTGAATCTTGGGCATGGGCATGAAAGCACAAGCCTATGGTCTTGGGAATCTCAAAATTGATCCTAGACATGTCAAATTTAAACTTGGGCATGTCAAATTGAATCTTGGGCATGGGAATGGAAGCACAAGCCACGGTCTTGGGAATCTCAAAATTGATCCTAGACATGTCAAATTTAAACTTGGGCATGTCAAATTGAATCTTGGGCATGGGCATGAAAGCACAAGCCTACGGTCTTGGGAATCTCAAAATTGATCCTAGACATGTCAAATTTAAACTTGGGCATGTCAAATTGAATCTTGGGCATGGGATTGAAAGCACAAGCCTACGGTCTTGGGAATCTCAAAAATGATCCTAGACATGTCAAATTTAAACTTGGGCATGTCAAATTGAATCTTGGGCATGGGCATGAAAGCACAAGCCTACGGTCTTGGGAATCTCAAAAATGATCCTAGACATGTCAAATTTAAACTTGGGCATGTCAAATTGAATCTTGGGCATGGGATTGAAAGCACAAGCCTACGGTCTTGGGAATCTCAAAATTGATCCTAGACATGTCAAATTTAAACTTGGGCATGTCAAATTGAATCTTGGGCATGGGATTGAAAGCACAAGCCTACGGTCTTGGGAATCTCAAAATTGATCCTAGACATGTCAAATTTAAACTTGGGCATGTCAAATTGAATCTTGGGCATGGGCATGAAAGCACAAGCCTACGGTCTTGGGAATCTCAAAATTGATCCTAGACATGTCAAATTTAAACTTGGGCATGTCAAATTGAATCTTGGGCATGGGATTGAAAGCACAAGCCTACGGTCTTGGGAATCTCAAAATTGATCCTAGACATGTCAAATTTAAACTTGGGCATGTCAAATTGAATCTTGGGCATGGGATTGAAAGCACAAGCCTACGGTCTTGGGAATCTCAAAAATGATCCTAGACATGTCAAATTTAAACTTGGGCATGTCAAATTGAATCTTGGGCATGGGCATGAAAGCACAAGCCTACGGTCTTGGGAATCTCAAAATTGATCCTAGACATGTCAAATTTAAACTTGGGCATGTCAAATTGAATCTTGGGCATGGGATTGAAAGCACAAGCCTACGGTCTTGGGAATCTCAAAATTGATCCTAGACATGTCAAATTTAAACTTGGGCATGTCAAATTGAATCTTGGGCATGGGCATGAAAGCACAAGCCTACGGTCTTGGGAATCTCAAAATTGATCCTAGACATGTCAAATTTAAACTTGGGCATGTCAAATTGAATCTTGGGCATGGGATTGAAAGCACAAGCCTACGGTCTTGGGAATCTCAAAATTGATCCTAGACATGTCAAATTTAAACTTGGGCATGTCAAATTGAATCTTGGGCATGGGCATGAAAGCACAAGCCTATGGTCTTGGGAATCTCAAAATTGATCCTAGACATGTCAAATTTAAACTTGGGCATGTCAAATTGAATCTTGGGCATGGGATTGAAAGCACAAGCCTACGGTCTTGGGAATCTCAAAATTGATCCTAGACATGTCAAATTTAAACTTGGGCATGTCAAATTGAATCTTGGGCATGGGCATGAAAGCACAAGCCTACGGTCTTGGGAATCTCAAAATTGATCCTAGACATGTCAAATTTAAACTTGGGCATGTCAAATTGAATCTTGGGCATGGGCATGAAAGCACAAGCCTACGGTCTAGGGAATCTCAAAATTGATCCTAGACATGTCAAATTTAAACTTGGGCATGTCAAATTGAATCTTGGGCATGGGATTGAAAGCACAAGCCTACGGTCTTGGGAATCTCAAAATTGATCCTAGACATGTCAAATTTAAACTTGGGCATGTCAAATTGAATCTTGGGCATGGGCATGAAAGCACAAGCCTACGGTCTTGGGAATCTCAAAATTGATCCTAGACATGTCAAATTTAAACTTGGGCATGTCAAATTGAATCTTGGGCATGGGATTGAAAGCACAAGCCTACGGTCTTGGGAATCTCAAAATTGATCCTAGACATGTCAAATTTAAACTTGGGCATGTCAAATTGAATCTTGGGCATGGGATTGAAAGCACAAGCCTACGGTCTTGGGAATCTCAAAATTGATCCTAGACATGTCAAATTTAAACTTGGGCATGTCAAATTGAATCTTGGGCATGGGATTGAAAGCACAAGCCTACGGTCTTGGGAATCTCAAAATTGATCCTAGACATGTCAAATTTAAACTTGGGCATGTCAAATTGAATCTTGGGCATGGGATGAAAGCACAAGCCTACGGTCTTGGGAATCTCAAAATTGATCCTAGACATGTCAAATTTAAACTTGGGCATGTCAAATTGAATCTTGGGCATGGGCATGAAAGCACAAGCCTACGGTCTTGGGAATCTCAAAATTGATCCTAGACATGTCAAATTTAAACTTGGGCATGTCAAATTGAATCTTGGGCATGGGCATGGGCATGGGTATGAAAGCACAAACATACATTCTTGGGAATCTCAAAATTGATCCTAGACATGTCAAATTTAAACTTGGGCATGTCAAATTGAATCTTGGGCATGGCATTGAAAGCACAAGCCTACGGTCTTGGGAATCTCAAAATTGATCCTAGACATGTCAAATTTAAACTTGGGCATGTCAAATTGAATCTTGGGCATGGGCATGAAAGCACAAGCCTACGGTCTTGGGAATCTCAAAATTGATCCTAGACATGTCAAATTTAAACTTGGGCATGTCAAATTGAATCTTGGGCATGGGCATGGGTATGAAAGCACAAGCCTACGGTCTTGGGAATCTCAAAATTGATCCTAGACATGTCAAATTTAAACTTGGGCATGTCAAATTGAATCTTGGGCATGGGCATGAAAGCACAAGCCTACGGTCTTGGGAATCTCAAAATTGATCCTAGACATGTCAAATTTAAACTTGGGCATGTCAAATTGAATCTTGGGCATGGGATTGAAAGCACAAGCCTACGGTCTTGGGAATCTCAAAATTGATCCTAGACATGTCAAATTTAAACTTGGGCATGTCAAATTGAATCTTGGGCATGGGCATGAAAGCACAAGCCTACGGTCTTGGGAATCTCAAAATTGATCCTAGACATGTCAAATTTAAACTTGGGCATGTCAAATTGAATCTTGGGCATGGGATTGAAAGCACAAGCCTACGGTCTTGGGAATCTCAAAATTGATCCTAGACATGTCAAATTTAAACTTGGGCATGTCAAATTGAATCTTGGGCATGGGCATGAAAGCACAAGCCTACGGTCTTGGGAATCTCAAAATTGATCCTAGACATGTCAAATTTAAACTTGGGCATGTCAAATTGAATCTTGGGCATGGGATTGAAAGCACAAGCCTACGGTCTTGGGAATCTCAAAATTGATCCTAGACATGTCAAATTTAAACTTGGGCATGTCAAATTGAATCTTGGGCATGGGATTGAAAGCACAAGCCTACGGTCTTGGGAATCTCAAAATTGATCCTAGACATGTCAAATTTAAACTTGGGCATGTCAAATTGAATCTTGGGCATGGGCATGAAAGCACAAGCCTACGGTCTTGGGAATCTCAAAATTGATCCTAGACATGTCAAATTTAAACTTGGGCATGTCAAATTGAATCTTGGGCATGGGATTGAAAGCACAAGCCTACGGTCTTGGGAATCTCAAAATTGATCCTAGACATGTCAAATTTAAACTTGGGCATGTCAAATTGAATCTTGGGCATGGGATTGAAAGCACAAGCCTACGGTCTTGGGAATCTCAAAATTGATCCTAGACATGTCAAATTTAAACTTGGGCATGTCAAATTGAATCTTGGGCATGGGATGAAAGCACAAGCCTACGGTCTTGGGAATCTCAAAATTGATCCTAGACATGTCAAATTTAAACTTGGGCATGTCAAATTGAATCTTGGGCATGGGCATGAAAGCACAAGCCTACGGTCTTGGGAATCTCAAAATTGATCCTAGACATGTCAAATTTAAACTTGGGCATGTCAAATTGAATCTTGGGCATGGGCATGAAAGCACAAGCCTACGGTCTTGGGAATCTCAAAATTGATCCTAGACATGTCAAATTTAAACTTGGGCATGTCAAATTGAATCTTGGGCATGGGATTGAAAGCACAAGCCTACGGTCTTGGGAATCTCAAATTGATCCTAGACATGTCAAATTTAAACTTGGGCATGTCAAATTGAATCTTGGGCATGGGCATGAAAGCACAAGCCTACGGTCTTGGGAATCTCAAAATTGATCCTAGACATGTCAAATTTAAACTTGGGCATGTCAAATTGAATCTTGGGCATGGGATGAAAGCACAAGCCTACGGTCTTGGGAATCTCAAAATTGATCCTAGACATGTCAAATTTAAACTTGGGCATGTCAAATTGAATCTTGGGCATGGGATTGAAAGCACAAGCCTATGGTCTTGGGAATCTCAAAATTGATCCTAGACATGTCAAATTTAAACTTGGGCATGTCAAATTGAATCTTGGGCATGGGATTGAAAGCACAAGCCTACGGTCTTGGGAATCTCAAAATTGATCCTAGACATGTCAAATTTAAACTTGGGCATGTCAAATTGAATCTTGGGCATGGGATTGAAAGCACAAGCCTACGGTCTTGGGAATCTCAAAATTGATCCTAGACATGTCAAATTTAAACTTGGGCATGTCAAATTGAATCTTGGGCATGGGCATGAAAGCAAAAGCCTACGGTCTTGGGAATCTCAAAATTGATCCTAGACATGTCAAATTTAAACTTGGGCATGTCAAATTGAATCTTGGGCATGGGATTGAAAGCACAAGCCTACGGTCTTGGGAATCTCAAAATTGATCCTAGACATGTCAAATTTAAACTTGGGCATGTCAAATTAAATCTTGGGCATGGGATTGAAAGCACAAGCCTATGGTCTTGGGAATCTCAAAATTGATCCTAGACATGTCAAATTTAAACTTGGGCATGTCAAATTGAATCTTGGGCATGGGCATGGGTATGAAAGCACAAGCCTACGGTCTTGGGAATCTCAAAATTGATCCTAGACATGTCAAATTTAAACTTGGGCATGTCAAATTGAATCTTGGGCATGGGATTGAAAGCACAAGCCTACGGTCTTGGGAATCTCAAAATTGATCCTAGACATGTCAAATTTAAACTTGGGCATGTCAAATTGAATCTTGGGCATGGGCATGAAAGCACAAGCCTACGGTCTTGGGAATCTCAAAATTGATCCTAGACATGTCAAATTTAAACTTGGGCATGTCAAATTGAATCTTGGGCATGGGATTGAAAGCACAAGCCTACGGTCTTGGGAATCTCAAAATTGATCCTAGACATGTCAAATTTAAACTTGGGCATGTCAAATTGAATCTTGGGCATGGGATTGAAAGCACAAGCCTACGGTCTTGGGAATCTCAAAATTGATCCTAGACATGTCAAATTTAAACTTGGGCATGTCAAATTGAATCTTGGGCATGGGCATGAAAGCACAAGCCTACGGTCTTGGGAATCTCAAAAATTGATCCTAGACATGTCAAATTTAAACTTGGGCATGTCAAATTGAATCTTGGGCATGGGATTGAAAGCACAAGCCTACGGTCTTGGGAATCTCAAAATTGATCCTAGACATGTCAAATTTAAACTTGGGCATGTCAAATTGAATCTTGGGCATGGGCATGAAAGCAAAAGCCTATGGTCTTGGGAATCTCAAAAAATGATCCTAGACATGTCAAATTTAAACTTGGGCATGTCAAATTGAATCTTGGGCATGGGCATGAAAGCACAAGCCTACGGTCTTGGGAATCTCAAAATTGATCCTAGACATGTCAAATTTAAACTTGGGCATGTCAAATTGAATCTTGGGCATGGGATTGAAAGCACAAGCCTACGGTCTTGGGAATCTCAAAATTGATCCTAGACATGTCAAATTTAAACTTGGGCATGTCAAATTGAATCTTGGGCATGGGATTGAAAGCACAAGCCTACGGTCTTGGGAATCTCAAAATTGATCCTAGACATGTCAAATTTAAACTTGGGCATGTCAAATTGAATCTTGGGCATGGGCATGAAAGCACAAGCCTATGGTCTTGGGAATCTCAAAATTGATCCTAGACATGTCAAATTTAAACTTGGGCATGTCAAATTGAATCTTGGGCATGGGATTGAAAGCACAAGCCTACGGTCTTGGGAATCTCAAAATTGATCCTAGACATGTCAAATTTAAACTTGGGCATGTCAAATTGAATCTTGGGCATGGGCATGAAAGCAAAGCCTATGGTCTTGGGAATCTCAAAATTGATCCTAGACATGTCAAATTTAAACTTGGGCATGTCAAATTGAATCTTGGGCATGGGATTGAAAGCACAAGCCTACGGTCTTGGGAATCTCAAAATTGATCCTAGACATGTCAAATTTAAACTTGGGCATGTCAAATTGAATCTTGGGCATGGGATTGAAAGCACAAGCCTACGGTCTTGGGAATCTCAAAAATGATCCTAGACATGTCAAATTTAAACTTGGGCATGTCAAATTGAATCTTGGGCATGGGCATGAAAGCAAAAGCCTACGGTCTTGGGAATCTCAAAATTGATCCTAGACATGTCAAATTTAAACTTGGGCATGTCAAATTGAATCTTGGGCATGGGATTGAAAGCACAAGCCTACGGTCTTGGGAATCTCAAAATTGATCCTAGACATGTCAAATTTAAACTTGGGCATGTCAAATTGAATCTTGGGCATGGGCATGAAAGCAAAAGCCTATGGTCTTGGGAATCTCAAAAATGATCCTAGACATGTCAAATTTAAACTTGGGCATGTCAAATTGAATCTTGGGCATGGGATTGAAAGCACAAGCCTACGGTCTTGGGAATCTCAAAATTGATCCTAGACATGTCAAATTTAAACTTGGGCATGTCAAATTGAATCTTGGGCATGGGCATGAAAGCAAAAGCCTATGGTCTTGGGAATCTCAAAAATGATCCTAGACATGTCAAATTTAAACTTGGGCATGTCAAATTGAATCTTGGGCATGGGCATGAAAGCACAAGCCTACGGTCTTGGGAATCTCAAAATTGATCCTAGACATGTCAAATTTAAACTTGGGCATGTCAAATTGAATCTTGGGCATGGGATTGAAAGCACAAGCCTACGGTCTTGGGAATCTCAAAATTGATCCTAGACATGTCAAATTTAAACTTGGGCATGTCAAATTGAATCTTGGGCATGGGCATGGAAGCAAAAGCCTATGGTCTTGGGAATCTCAAAAATGATCCTAGACATGTCAAATTTAAACTTGGGCATGTCAAATTGAATCTTGGGCATGGGATTGAAAGCACAAGCCTACGGTCTTGGGAATCTCAAAATTGATCCTAGACATGTCAAATTTAAACTTGGGCATGTCAAATTGAATCTTGGGCATGGGATTGAAAGCACAAGCCTACGGTCTTGGGAATCTCAAAAATGATCCTAGACATGTCAAATTTAAACTTGGGCATGTCAAATTGAATCTTGGGCATGGGATTGAAAGCACAAGCCTACGGTCTTGGGAATCTCAAAATTGATCCTAGACATGTCAAATTTAAACTTGGGCATGTCAAATTGAATCTTAGTGTAAGCAGGATCGTCCCAAGGGAGGAATGAAGTCTAAGTTGTTATGCAAATACTCTTAGCAAAGATGATTGTGTTGTAGAAATTCTGAAAATTGTAAAATGTATTCAAATATGAGATGAAATGATTAAAGGTTCATTCTAGACCACGAAATTCAAACCATATTGATATATAGCCAAGTTCGTTGCATTATCATGTTACTAACAACCCTAGAATAATTAGTACGCTCAATTATTCCGTTATTATCTCCTAGCTCACCGGATACGGAAGCGCTCGACTACCGGTTCCTACTTGCCAAGTTTCCTAGAGGTACGCTTACTAGGTTTGACTTAAACAAATGCTCTAAGTTCTGTGAGATAAGGTTGCTCCTAGTGATGAACTCAAAAGCATGAATCACCTACTAGTGTTGATTTCTACAAATGGATACTTAACAAAGTCCCATCATCAGTACCCACATATTTCTACTTGTGTTTATCTTCTCTAGACAATTACGGGTCGAAGAAAATCTAAACTAGCAAATAGATTAAGAATTAATGATTCAATTTCGAACTTAAACCCTTAACAAATAATCCATAGACAATATTAGAATAGTAGAAAATCAATCAATAACATAAATGAATGCAAGAGAACAAGTTATTTCATATCAATTGAAGATTCATATTTCGGGCTTCGAAATCGCCCTTAATCAAAGAGAGTTTTAGTTACTCATAATAATAATGGAGTTCATCATCAAATATATTAAATGAAATAATGAAGATGAAAATAAAAGAATATCAAACCCTAGTTCCATCTCTCTGCAAAACTCCCAGTAGAATAGAAAATACGTGATAAGCAAAGTTGTAGAAAACTTTCCCTTTTGTAGCCTTTTCTCCCTTCCAAAACTAGGTTAAGTCTCAAAAGCCCATATATTGTGTCCACCAAGCCCACATAGGAGAAAACCCACGTAGAAAATATGCCATATAATAGTCGCCGGAATACTGGGTATATTACCGGAAAATAGCCGGAACTTTCAGTGGCGTACGGAATTCGATTCTTAGGAAAATTCACCGGTCAGTCAACTCGGTCAGTACCTGATCAGCTCATTCAGGTCTGAGTTAGTGCTAACTCAGCTGAATGGCTTTGGCCTTAGCTATTGCACATTCCAAAATCTGTATCCAGCCATGATGGATGTGGATTCCTCAACTGCAGCTTCAACTCTATCCACCCCAGCTGCTCATGCTCCCTTTCACTCCCAGCTTGTCATTGCAAACCACCTGCAGCATCACTTCCCACTTCAAGCACCACAGCCAACTTATGCAGAGCTCAACTGCTATGTTATCTAGCTCTCATACCAACTGCAGATACAAGACATAAGACTCTCTCATTGCAGACTTCCTTTCCTTGGCGCCTCTTACGCTGCACTGCAACAACCCATTTCCACTAGGCAGCTCCTCTCTGCAATATCAGTTAAACACCAACACAAGCTACTGAAACTACAGCTCCATTACCATTGCTTTATTATGACAGACAACAGCAACACCACTTGCTTTTAGCTGCATCAGTTAACACCATCATCTTCTCAATCCAACAGTTAACAGTCCATTCCCATTTCAACCTGTAGATGCAAATCTTAAGCTTCATTCAGTGCCCAATATCAATAGCAGCAGCATTCTTGAACCCAATAAAACCCCTAACCAACACAAAGCCATTTCCATTTCAGTTGCAATGAATCAGTACCATCAGCTTCATATTCGACTCGAAAAATGAAACAACATCACTTAGCCTGCAGTTCCACTCAACTCAAATAACCAATAAGAGTACCACCAACTCTTAAATTCCAGCTGTTCACTGCTTCTATGACTAACCAACAGAGTCAACCTTCGACTCATCATGCATTCACAAACCTACAACAAACTCCAGTCACAGCCAACATCTTCTTACAGTGCTTATGACAACACCCATTCACTCAACACCGCCCAACAGCGCCTGACCTTCACCATCTTTTCTAGATGCATCAACTCCAGCTGCCAGAAAGCAACTCCATTCCAGAAATACCTCCAACATCTCCTTCTAATTCATTCATACCCTTCTACCCATGGCAGCTGAGCATCGACTCCAGCTAAAATCGACGACAACAAGTCTTGGATTAGAAGCACACATCTCGCCTGAACTCCACATCTGCCTTTGCCATTCCTTCCATGTCTTGACTCTCTAAACCCCCATCAACACAGTCATCAACTACGACAACCACATCCCAATTTTTGGTTGGAATTTCAGGCCAAGATGTAACTCAAGACAACTCCAATCTCTGCCAACAACCACCACAGCAACCCTAAAAACCATCATAGATACCCATTTCTGCAATCCTCCCTGTAAATCGATCCAACCTAGGTTCCATCACAAACCCATTTAATTATCTCTAGAACTGAACCCATTCATCGAACCCTAACATTCAATTTCTTATATTCATCATCAATACCAACATCAGCTTCTTCTTTTGTTACAGCAAACTCTCCCATTTCGATTCACAGCATCATCAATTCCCCAAAATCATTCTTATTCCCTGAGTTTCTTCGTAACACAATCATTGCCTTTTTACATTGAGCTATGCTCATCTCTCAGTTCCATGCTGCTGCTAGCTTTTATTTCTCAATTTCTATGAACAACCGCAACCATGTTTCTGATAGGTGTAGAATACACCTAATTTACTATCTAAGAGTTTATGCTTTATTTGTTATTTTTCTTGTAAATTATGTATTTTACGTGTGTTTTTGAGTTATTAGGTACTCTGGAGTCGCACGGAGGAAAAGGAGAAGAAATCATTCAATTTGAGCTAAAAGAGCAAAAAGGTCATTTTAGGGGCGGACACTATCTGGAGCCCAGTCAATGTTAAGGGGCATCTCTGATTTGGGGGAGCACTAAATATAGTCTAGCTGTGGTTAAGGGGTGCCATCTGGGTGTCCCTTATCATTATGAGTAGGTGTAAATATCCTATGGGGTTGCTAATTAGTGGGGTGTCTGAATCTGACCCATATACCCACACCCATGGGGCGTACCCATCTAGATCCGAACCCGGATCCAAGACACAACTATATTGACCTAAACCTAGACTCGATCTCATTCACTTGGTACGCCTGAAACAGAGACGAAGAAAAAAAACGTATCTTTGTTGTTGAAATCGAGAGACCGAAAAATTGAGAGAATAACAAGCTGAAATTGTCGTGTGGAATTCATGGAAGAAATGGAGAGATTGGTGGTATCTGAGGCACGAGTTCAACTGAGGAGATATGGTCCACAAAGAGATGGGTTTACTGCCCAAATTACAGAGAATTAGGCGATTTAGGGTTTGGAATCGAGAAGCAAATGGAATACAGAGAAGCGATTGAATGGGTTTTGAGATTCAGTCATTGAGCAATGGATTGAATGGGTTTGATGTTGAAATATGGTTGGATCGAATCTGACTGCCATGGAAAGATGTGGATTGAATCTGGGTTTGAGAAGAAGCTACTATGAAGCAAGGAGTTTGGTTGAATTGAATGGAAATTGGGACCTGTGTGTTTGTGTTGAAAAGCAGTTATGAAGATGAAAAAGGGGATCTGAGATGTACAGTAATTGGTTGCTGTTAATCGAAAGATGGAAGAGATGGATTGAGCTAAAGAAGCTGCTGGTGCTTGGAATGGTGTACAGATCTGGTGATGTTGAGTGTCATGGGAAGTGCTGGTGCAGGAGCTACAAAATGAGCTGGAACTGATGTTGAGCAGATGAGAAGAATGGCAATGAAGTAAAGGGAGATTCAAGATGGTAGTGGTAATGGAACTGCAGGTGGTTTGTGCAAATGGAAGAGCCTTTGCTGTTGCAGGTGGAGGTTATGGAATTGGCTGACAAGTTGTGTTTGAGCTCACAAAGGAGAATGGAAGCTGTGAATTCATGTGGTGGTGTTTGATGGCAGTGTCACAGCTGGTGAATGCTTTGCAGTGGAGTTTGTGGAACTGGTGATTATGGAAGGAATGAAATTGGTGAGATAGAGGTGTAACTAGTGCTTAAGTTGAAGTTGCAGGTCATGAGCTTGAGCAAATGGCCAGTGCAAGGGTCTCAATTGGTTGTGAGGATACTGTTGAGGCGAATGCTAAGATGAATAAAGAGAAGTTGCAGACAGGGCCAGCCATCATGGCTGGGATTAAAATTGGCAGTTGTGCATGACTGGTGAATTGCAGCTAAGTTAGCAGAAGAGGTGGTGTTGCTGTGTGGAAGTTACAGATGACAGCCATCATGGCTGGGTAGCAGGACTGGAATGGCCATCTTGGCCGTGAACATAAGGTTCAGTGCAAGTGGCTTGGTCAGAACTAGTCAGCCGAGTTAGCCACCTGACTCGGTTCTGACTCGTTCTAACTCAGCCCCTTGACCCTTGACTAACGTTTGACTTACAGTTTTGACCTGTTTGACCGTTAGTCCTAACGGTGGACTGACGGAATATACCTTGACCGGAGGAGAATTTTCAGGTGGCCGTCGGCGACGGATTCCGGCCTATTTCCAGCAAAAAACACAGTTTTCCGGCGAGCCAAACTTGCAGAATTTTTTGTGGATTTCTCTCATGGGATGTGAAGAGTTGGACTTGGAATTGAATGAAGAATTTGGCTTGGATTTGGAAAGAGGAGATGGAAGATTTTAGAAAGGCTTGGATTTGGAAATTGAGCTACAAAAGGAAAGGGATTCTATTCCTTGGAAGGTATGGAGAACATTGAAGCCTATAAATAAATGAGTTCTCTACACTTCTTTACACACATCTTTTACAATACTTTTGCACACTTTTACACACACAATACTTTTCTCTTTGTGTGAACTCTTTAATATGAGTAACTAATTTGATTGAGGATGAATTCCTAGTTCTTAACATGTTTTGAGTTTGTTTTAAATCTACTTTGAAGTTTTCATATGATTATCGTTTGTTTTTACTAATAGGAGTGATCTTAAAGACATTCATGATTGATTGATAGATTATCTAGGTGTACAACTAGATTGATTTGTTAGTCTAATCTAAAGCTAGTGTAAGTTAGGGGATAAGTAATCGTTTCTTGACTTTTCACATAAGTAGCAAACACGAGACCTTGCGGAGGGATTCCGTGGAGCAATTGTGTGTAAAAACAACGTTAGCAAGTGGACCTTGATCTAAGAGTTTAACTACTAATATCAACCTAATAAATTCATAAATCTTAATGCGTTTAACTAAATTACATCTTGAGTCATCTACTACTAGGTGGTTTGGTGAATAGAATCCGGTAGTCGAGAACTTCCGTATCCGGTGATATAAGGGAATTTGGGGTTAGCACTGATCTAGCTGCTATACCTACGGTTGGTGATAATTTGTGACTAATAAAAAGTGGAAAAGAACATAACTTTAATCATTGTTTTGCAGCGAAGAAGGATTCCTTGATCTAATCTCTCTTATTGATTTCCTTTTAATTGCTTTGTTTATTTTATTTACTTTCTCAAATTCTTAATCAATACCCCCCTTTGTGTGACAAATTTATAACTAGAATCTCGTGCTCCTCATGGGATCGACCTTGACTACCCTATATTACTTGTTAATTAGGTAGTGAAATATTAATTAATTTGTTGTGGTTACGACACGCATACAGTTTCTCTCAGTTTCAGGTAGAGAAATAAAATAAATGCTTTGTTGTCTCTGAAATTTAGGTTTTGTGTAGGAAGAGTAGTGGATATAACCACTTTGGTGAAGTAGATAGGGGGTGGCCAGAATAACTCTAGGCACCCATGAATAGGATAAGGGCCAACCAAATGGCAGCTCTTATGTTGACCTGGCTTGATCCCCATGTCTCTCACCCACGCCTTGATCTTTTTGCTCTTATTCGCTCCAACGTTTTCCCAATGTAGCCGTCTTTTACTTCTCAATGACTCCGAAGTACCTAAATATTAAAAAGCAAACATAAGATACATAATTTACAAGAAAACTAAGCAAAGAAAGCATAAACAATAGATAAATATATAGGTGTTTTAGACACCTATCAAATTCCCCCATACTTAGACTTTGCTAGTCCTCGAGCAAATCAAACAAAATAATTCTAAAAGATACATACAACTTCGTCTCGTCGAGGCTACGGTTACTCTAAGCATGAATAACAGGCCTTTGAACCCCTAGGTGTCCCTAGTGGACGAGTTTTAGTCTCGTGAAGGTTTACAAGAGGTTTGCCTACAAAATCTATATTTCCAACTTCGTCTATTTGTGAAAAATCAATGAACGAATCCAAAATGACTACAGGAGGAGATACCTTGTGCAAATTCAGTTCATATATAAATGCATAAAGTTTTTCTTAGAAAGTTGAACAAACCACAATACTCGGAATCTGACTAACCACAATCACAATGAAAAGATTAAGAAGATGGAAATAGATGTAGATGTTGCGAATATTCACAAGTGATCGATGTATCCCATATCTGTCTTAAGGTCACCGCCAAGATGAACCTATCCTATTGGATTGAGCTACTGGTCAATTCTAGTGTCAACACACTGGCATATACAAGGGAACCAGCGATCAACAAACTTATTTCTACATCAACTCACTGGCATATACAAGGGAACCAGGAGTGACTTTATTCAACACAATAATAATTTTTTTTTTCTTCTTTTCTTTTTCTTTTTCACTTTTTTATTTTTTTATTTTTTAGACGGCATGATTAGATCTTTTGGATCCAAGCGCATGCTTCTTGTCAGCAAGTACGTGATATTTTCCTTGGATCCTAGATTCCACGCTTGTTTAGGCGACGGAGACAGGGACTACGTTTCACACATACTGCTATTCCCAAGTGTCATTTTTATTCCGTTTGGTCTAATTGGTCGGTCTCTTTTTTTTTTCTTTTTTTTCTTAGCAACTCAATCACTCTATTTCATCCTAGCAGTAATAACAACTCGATTTTTAGTGATCCACCAAAGCACTTAGAGAACAATAGATAAATATGGAAAAATAAAAATAGAATGTGATATGGTGATATTCCGAGATATGGTAACAACTAACATATAATTTATAATTTCTAAGCCATGTTCGTCTTTGTTAATTAATGGGTTCCTCAACTCCTGCAATCACAATGGTTCCATCCACTAATAGTGTCATCCTAAAGGCATAAATTTCTAGATTTCGGAGTTCAAAAAGCATAATTTTTTCTTTTTTTTTATA
This sequence comes from Papaver bracteatum, assembly GCA_023529315.1. NCBI lineage: Eukaryota > Viridiplantae > Streptophyta > Magnoliopsida > Ranunculales > Papaveraceae > Papaver > Papaver bracteatum. The sequence goes on from JAJJWX010002699.1 coordinate 67,098, forward strand.
TTTTTCTGATTTTTTTTCTTCTAAAGGCATAAAACAAACTATACAAACATATAAATGCTCCCCCACACTTAAACTTTACATTTTCCTCAATGTAAAATTTAGTCATTCAAAGTAAAGTTCAAGGTGGGAAATTCCGCAAATGATATGCAAAAACAAAGATAAAATAAAAGATAAAATGCTGAAAAATAAAAAGATAAAGGTAAAGATACAAAATCGGTGGGTTGCCTCCCACTTAGCGCTTGGTTTAACGTCGTCAGCCCGACGTTCAGCTCCAATTACTCCTCCAGAGGGAGTGGATCACTCAATGTGATCATATCCTGATTCTCCGCCACAAACTGCTCGTAGTATGGTTTCAAGCGATGGTCGTTAACCTTGGAAACCAGCCCTGTTTTGGGACTAGTAATCTCAACTGCACCATGCACAAACACATTAGTAACAACAAATGGTCCAACCCATCTGGACCTAAGTTTACCCGGAAACAATTTAAGATGAGAATGGAATAAAAGTACTTTCTTCCCTACTTCAAAACTCTTTCGGGAAATCATCTTATCATGGAAAGCTTTGGTCTTTTCTTTATAAATGCGTGAACTTTCATATGCATCATTTCGTATCTCTTCTAACTCATTGAGTTGAAGTTTCCTAAGTTAACCAGCTGCATCTAATTCCATATTACATACCTTGATAGCCCAATAAGCTTTGTGTTCAAGTTCGACGGGAAGATGGCAAGGTTTGCCATAGACAAGCCTAAAAGGAGACATACCGATGGGTGTCTTATAAGCTGTCCTATACGCCCACAAAGCGTCATTGAGTCTATAACTCCAATCCTTCCTTGTAACGTTCACCGTCTTCTCTAAGATGGTCTTAATCTCCCGGTTGGAAATTTCAGCTTGACCGCTCGTTTGTGGGTGATACAGTGTGCCAACTTTATGAGAAATGTTGTATTTCTTTAGAAGAGCATGAAAGGATCTCTTGAAGTGCGAGCCTCCATCACTAATCACCACTCGAGGCGTTCCAAACCTAGAAAAGATATGTTCCTTCACAAACTCACAAAAAACATGAGAATCATTGGTGGGAGTGGCTTTAGCTTCTACCCACTTAGAAACATAATCTACAGCAAGAAGTATAAAAAAATTCCCATTGGAATTCACAAAAGGCCCCATAAAGTCTATACCCCAAACATCAAAAATCTCAACAGCGAGAATTGGTGTTTGCGGCATTTGGTTTCTAGCACCAAGGTTGCCTGTCCTTTGACACCTATCACAAGCCTTACAAAACACATATGCATCCTTAAACAATGTAGGCCAATAAAAACCATTTTCGAGAACATTGAGGGCTGTCCTCTTGGCTCCAAAATGGCCACCACAAGCATATGAGTGACAAAAATTCAGAATTGATTGGAACTAGGATTCAAGTACGCACCTGCGGATCATTTGATCGGAGCAATGCTTCCACAAATAAGGTTCATCCCATATATATTGCTTGGCAATCTTCTTGAGCTTGTGTTTTTGGAATGTAGACATGGAACTAGGTACTTGACCCGTCACCAAGAAGTTGACAATATCAGCGTACCATGGAGTTGTGCCACCAACCGCAAAGAGTTGCTCATCCGGGAAGCTATCATGCAAAGGAATCGCTTCTTCGGACACAACCAATCTGCTTAGATGATCCGCTACAATATTCTCACTGCCCTTCTTGTCCTTGATTTGCATGTTGAACTCTTGAAGAAGGATTATCCACCTTATGAGCCTTGGCTTAGCATCCTTCTTTGTTAGCAAGTATCGAAGCGCAGCATGGTCGGAGAAAACAACCACCTTTGTACCCACTAAATATGATCTAAACTTCTCAAGTGCAAACACTATGGCCAAAAGCTCATTTGCAGTTGTGGAGTAGTTGATTTGCGCTCCGTTGAGAGTTCGAGAATGATCACTCTTTTCATAGTATCAAAGATAAATTGTAGTATAATCGTTCGAACCACAAAGATTGCAGGTGTTCAAGAGAAATATTAAACCAAACAATAATGTAAAGTTGAGTTGTAAATTGCAGCAGACGATATTTGTAAAGAAAAGTAAAATTTATTGTTGTATCTACCAAGACTTTGAAGTTCCACCTAACGTATTTTAGTATTATGTGACCAAATTATAACTCGAATAGAACTGAATAATGATTCATTCTACCCGACAGATATAGAAAATTGAGATTTCAAAGTAACTAAAACAAATACCAAGTCAAGACTGATTGATTATATTTCTAAGATAAAGCCCAATTGAAAAGTGTCACATGGATTCCCTAGCATTCAATGTATCCGGAAATCACAATGAATCTATGAAGTTTGTCAACACCATCAACACAAAATTGCAATCAAAATACAGATAAAGAAAAGGACTAAAACATGAAATTCATTTATGATCACGACAAATAATACTAGAACCCATTAGGCTTCCCCTCTAGTCTTGGCAGAGAGGGGTTTAGCTACTCATTGTTGTGTAGACAGGCATAGAAAAACATTCAGTAGAAAACCCTAACATACAAGAGAACTAAACACTGAACTGATTAGAAAAACTAAAGAACAGATTGTGTTATTCCAGCTTACCCTCTTGGTTGTTGTTGTTCTCCTTTATACACAAAGGTTGTGACTTGTTCTCTGATTTGTAGCTCAAAGAATTAGTCCTATTTTCATGCCGAAAAGACCTCAACTAACCCGCGGTCAACTCTTCATTTGGTACACAGAAAACCCATTTGTAATACTTGATCAAAACATTTCCTGGAATCAGGGAAAACACTCCATAAATATGTAACGTCTTCCACATATTTCTGCTCACACCAGCTTCATAGCACCACCTGCCACAACCATTTCAGACTTGGTCTCCACCTGCAGATCATTAATCAATGCCAAAAATTAGGTAAGACCCATTTCTGCAATATCAAACCCTTATAATCTCTGAACTTCCCAATACAAATTCTTCCCCAGGTCGAGCATAGTACCACTTCCCATTTTGTAACCATCCAAAATACCAACTGAAACATCCCTTCTATCCAGCTGAACCTAGCAACACTTTCCATCTCTACTGAGCACCACAAGATGCTCATGTGAATGCTCATACAATAAGTAACCAAGGCTCATACAAACACCCTCAAAGATAACTCATTCAACCAACATCAGGACCTAGCTTTGCCAAACCAATCAACTCTTAAATCTCAAACAACAATCAGCACACCTCCTACTCCATTGATTCCCAGACTCCACTGTTGCTGTAGGGAGACACTAGAATCGATTTTATCTCTCCATCGACTCCCCCCATAACAGATCCACAACTAGTTAATTCTTCTTCAAATTCAAATCCCAGTTATAGCACCAACATACATCACGAACAATCAAAACCCATCTCAGATTGATGCCGTCCACCTGAGAACTGACTAATTTCGGAACACCTAGATCTGTTCTTGTGTCACTGTTGTTGTAGAGAACTCAATAATCCCATCCAAATCAACAGAACCATCTTCATTTGCGCCTGCAAATCCACCCTACCGCCACCAAAATAACCTTACTTTGCTGTGGTAGAATAAACTTGGATCTGTATAAGCCCTCTCAATTGATTGCTGACGACAGCTTGAAGAAGAATTACGCTCAAAATCCATTTCTTTGTAAATAGCATCACCACCTGCTTGAATGAGAAGGAAAATGAGACTTTCTTTTTCTTGTTTTCATTGAGAAATGTGGTTGAGAGACAACCATGTCCTTCATTTCCCTTTGGCTACTAGCGGGCTGGTCTTGAATCCTTGTCTGCGGCCAAGTTATCTCAAGGGAAAATTAGGGGGAGACCCAAAAATAATAATATTTTCATTGCCAAGCCCACAATTAATTTTTGGTATGGTGACACCCATAATTATATGAAATTATTATGAATCAATACATAACTCGTTATGCATACTATTTTTTCAGACATAACTCGTTATGCAGCCTAATTTTTCAGGGGTATAATTGGAAGCGCAACTTGGACATAACATATCTAAAAATCCGCGCCTTAGAATTTTACAAATTTTATATCGTTGGAAATCTTTTTAAGAGAGCTACGCAACGAGTATAAACAACAATATCAATTTTTTGTTTTTCACGAAAAAATCGGAGGTGATCATCACTTTAGGCAAATTTTTTGAAAACTTTATACATAACCATTATGCAGCCACCAAAAAACGATGCATAACACATTCTGCAGACGCATAACAAATTATGCAACCATTTTCTCCACTGCATAACAAATTATGCATTTGGATAACAAATTATGCATTTGGATAACAAAGTTATGCATCTATAACAAGTGATATTACCATTTTTTGGTTGATTTTAGCGCATACATATAAAAAATTGATGAATAATGCATTATGCAATCATATTTTCGGACGCATAACAGGTTATGCATCAATTTTGTCGATGCATAAAAGATTATGCATCAATTTTCTCAATGCATAACGCATTATGCAGTCATATTTTCGGATGCATAACAGGTTATACATCAATTTTCACGACTGCATAACATGTTAGGCAGTAATTATTCTAGGTGTATGAAAACAAATTAATTGCACTGGTATCAGTTTTCTCGCTTTGATCCATACAACAGTGGTACATAAACATCGGTTATGCATATCTCAAACCTACCAACCATTAATACATTTCATACCCGTCTTCATTGCCTACTTGCGCAGTACCACAACAAGATACACGTGATTTTGATTAGATGATGTGGGTGTACCAGACTCACATCAACCATAACACTAAATGTAGATACAGATCCATTATTATTCATTCATGGCATTAACCCTTTCCTACAGTCCCCATCCACCTGCGCTCACACAAAACAAAACCCATCCCAGTTGCGAAGGAACAAATGTTATTCAATATGATGATGTAGTTGGATGAAGTTGTACCACTACTCAGTGGTCAATCATCAATGAAATTGATAGCGTGCCACTTTCTTTTGCTATTCATTCCGAGTCCAAAATCAAACCACTTCTCAGGTCCTACACCAACTCCAATCACCGATGCCAGGACCCTACTTTGTTTACTGCCGAATAATTCTCAATTGAGATAAAGAGTTGACGGAACAAACCCCAAGCTAGCAGATCCGTCGTTCATGTCTCCCCTCCACTAATAACACAACAACTCTAATATTCTATCCGTCCCGGCCAAGCACCAACTGCAATCTATTAAATCCAAACTAAGTCAGCTAATACCTGAACCATTCTCCATCCTTGAATCCTTCCATTCATCACTCATAATCTGTCTATCAAACACATCTCCTTGAGACCATTAATCACAATTCATCCCATTCATACACAACAATCCCCAATTTCAGTTCATAACAAGAAGCGAACTATAAATCCTTCTCGGTTGCTATTGTAGAACGCAAATTCAACACCACCAGCTCCTAAATTCGATCATTTCCAACTCATTTCAGGGAAACTCGGTTGACCCCAGCAACTTTGCTACTATACAACACCCATATGAACCATTTTATAGCTTGATTTCATCTCACCCAAATTTCCATTGCGGCAATGTATCAAACACAACATACCCACTTGACTTGAACAAACAATCCATACTGATTCAATTTTTTTGAACCCGCTGGTCATATAGACATAACCATGGAAGCACAAACACATCTTCATTCGAACCAATCAACAAACTCCCACTGAATCACCATCGAGATTTCATTGTATAGCTTATGAACCATATATCTGGTTGTTTCATTTTGAACTATATATCCTAGTTGATTCATTTTATTTTCCGACAACAATCACAGCAATCACCGGAGAATTACAAACAACCACTGTCCCTGATTTGAGTAAAGGGAAGAAGGTCGTCATGTTTGTTGTACCAGGTGCGTTCAGAACTGAAAATAAATCTATATCGCTCTGCATTAGTAGTTTCCCGCCTATAGATGTAGGGTTTTGACATTGTTGAGACAGAGAATAAGTTTTATGAAGAGAAAACAATATAATAAATCTCCCAAAAGAGGGTTCTCAGACTAAGAAGAAAGACATTTTTTTAAAATTATGGGTTCGTGAGAAATTTTCTTGTGGAAATTGGGTGCGCGCATGAAGTTTTACACCCGTGGGTTTCACGGTGGAAAAAAACTGAGAAATGGGTTTCCCTGTAGTTTTCACTTATCTCAAGTGGTGCGACCAACATAAAGAAAATAATAATGCAGCCCACTAATCATTAGCCTGACTCATTGGCACCGTAAGTTGCAAAGGCCCATTTAGCTTTATGAGCCATTTTATCCTCTGGGTGAACAGATTTCACTTGCAAAACCTGTAACAGACTTAAAACAACATTATTAGCTGATAAACGAGACCTAGCTAGTGTAAATGTGGGTAAAAAAATGTCGCACTTACGTGCTTATCAACTCCCCCACACTTACATTTTGCTAGTCCCGAGCAAAACAAGAAAAATTATACCCGCTACACAGCTGGATATGGAAAGACACGTCTGCTAAACAGCTCGACAGAACCACTACATAGTGATTGAGCAATGTCTGCTACACAGCAAGACAAATCCGCTAAATAGCTGGATTAAAGGTGTCCGCTAAACAATGGAGTAGAAAGACAGCTAAACAGCATGATGAACCCGCTAAACAGCTGGGTTAAGGGTGTCTGCTAAACCGCAAGACAAAACCACTAAACAGTGGTGTAGAAAGACAGCTAAACAGCTGATCTTAGCATGTAAAATATTCACTTCAAATTTTTTTTTTTTAAGAGAAATTTGACAGAACTATATGTAAAAGAAAAACAATAATCTTCAAAACAGTAAAGCATGGATTTACCCCAACTCCCCCACACTTAATTTCTACTTTGTCCCAAATGTGGCAGTGGTTAAAACAGTTCAAAGGTGAAAAGGTGGAATCAGCCGAGCATAAACATATTATTCATGATAAAGAAAAAGAAAGAAAATAAAACCAAACTACATTATTTTACCACTGTCGCAGGTCAGTTCGGTTGCATTTAGCGCATGCAACAAGCCTTTAAACCTCAATCTCGCACAAGAGGACGAGTCTATCTCGTGAGGGCTTCCAGCTGTGATACCCACAAACACAAGGGTTGTCTCCCTAAAGTGCTGAATTTTATGTCTCCAGCCAGACATCTGCAAAACACAGCCAATCAAACATAAGAAGTATCCTCCAGAGTCGTGGTATCGACTTCTGGATTCACCTTAACCTTGAAGATGTTGCAGCTAGGATTCTCAATATCAACAGTACCATTATGAAATTCATTTTTAACAACAAATAGGTCTTTCCATCGTGACTTGAGCTTATCAGAAAACAAATGCAAATGAGAATCATAGCAAAGAACTGGTTCAACTATTTCCCTAATAGCATGCTTATCAAAACACAATTTCATTTTACATTTGCAGTTTGTATCATCCCTATTTCTGATCTCATGAAGCTCATTGAGTTGTGACTTCCTACATGTGCAAATACTAGGATCAAACCCTTCTATGTCTGCAATACTCCATTCTGCGGCACTTATATGCTTCCTAGGAACATGTGAATGCACTGTTTTATGTTCCTCATTAAGTTCAGATGGTATGGAAACTTGAACATTTTTATTTTGGCCTAAAACATCATAATTCAGTTCATTAGGAAGAGGATTAAATTCAGTCTTTGGGAATTCTACGGATGGATACAATGGCTCGGTCTCACTGATTTGAAGTGACTCAAATCTAGACTGCCACTTATCCATATCCAGCAAAAGGGATGAATTCAGTGAAGAATTAACTTCCTCAATGTATCCATCCTCATCGAAATCCAACAGATTAGGAAGACAAGCTTCTAAAGGAACCTTAGCTTCTAGATGAGATGCTTTTTCCTGCACACATGTTTCAATCATATTAACTTCATGAACATCATCTCTACCGCCTGGATCTTTACATGCATCAAATATATTCAACTCAACAATCATATTTCCAAATGAAAGATTCATTATTCCAGTTCAACAATTAATCAAGGCATTTGCAGTTGCAAGAAAAGGACGACCTAAAATGACAGGTATTTCTTTACTAGCATTAGCTACGGGTTGAGTATCCAAAACTATAAAATCCACTGGATAGTAAAATTTATCGATTTGAATTAACACATTCTAAACTATCCCTCTCGGTACTTTAACTGATCTGTCATCAAGTTGTAGAGTGACCGAGGTGGGTTTTAATTCACCTAAGCCCAACTGCTCATAAACTGAGAAAGGTAGGAGGTTTACACTAGCTCCCAAATCCAAAAGTGATTGTTTGATCACGAAATCCCCTATTATACAAGAAATAGTAGGGCATCCCGGATCTTTATATTTGGGAGGAGTGTTGTGTTGTAGAATAGAAATTACCTGTTCCGTGAGAAATGCCTTTTTCTGCACATTGTGCTTCCTCTTGACCGTGCATAGATCCTTCAAGAACTTGGCGTAAGCTGGAACTTGCTTTATAACATTCAAGAGAGGAATGTTAACTTTCACTTGCTGCAAAACATCAAGGATATCCTTATTATCAGCCAACTTTTTAGTAGAAAATAAACGGTGAGGAAATGGAGCATGCATCTTTCTATCAACTTCAGAATGTTCATTTTGAATATCAATATGACTGTCACTAATCTTAAGCTTCAAAGACTTCTCAGGTTCGTGCACCTTCATCAGAGTCTCAATCTCCTTACCACTTCTAAGAGTCGTGACAACATTAGCTTGTTCTAAGTTATGATACCCCACACACCAAAAATCTCTACGGCGAGAATTGGTGTGAGTGGCATTTGATTTCGAGCACCTAGATTGCCTGTTCTTTGACATCTATCACACGATTTACAAAAAACATATGAATCTTCAAACAAGGTGGGCCAATAAAATCCACTTTCAAGAACCTTGAGAGCGGTACATTTAGAACCAAAATGGCCACCACAAGCAAAAGTATGACAAAAGGAGAGAATAGATTGAGATTCGGAGTTAGGTACGCACCTTCGTATGATTTGATCAATGCCATATTTCCATAAGTATGGTTCATCCCACACATATTGCTTTGTTATCTTCTTAAGCTTTATCTTTTGGAAGTTAGACATTTTCCTAGGTACCTTCCTTGTCACCAAATAATTCACTATATCAGCATACCAAGGTGTTGATTCTTCCAAGGAGAAAAGTTGTTCGTCCGGAAAACGGTCTTGTAATGGAAGTTCTTCTTGAGACATAACAAGTCTACTAAGATGATCCGCAACGGTATTCTCCACACCTTTCTTATCTCAAATTTCTATGTCGAACTCTTGTAGTAATAGGATCCACCGGATTAGTCTTGGCTTAGCTTCTTTCTTCTTTATTAAGTATCTAACTATCGCATGATCGGAATACACAATAACCTTTGTATCCACCAAGTATGATCGAAATTTTTCTAATGCAAACACTATAGCCAATAACTCTTTTTCCGTGGTAGAATAGTTGATTTGTGCATCATTGAGGGTCCTAGATGCATAATAGATAACATGGGACAACTTGTCCACTCTTTGACCCAAAACGACTCCAACCGCATAATCACTAGCATCACACATTAGTTCAAATGGAAGATTCCAACCCGGTGACTTGATAATCGGCGCACTTGTCAACATTGCTTTCAATTTGTCAAAATCATCCTTGCATTCCTTGTTGAAGTCAAAAGGTACCTCCTTTTGTAGTAACTTGCACATCGGCATGGAGATTTTGGAGAAATCCTTGATAAACCGCCTATATAAACCTGCATGGCCAAGAAAAGAACGAACCTCCCTCACCGAAGTGGGATATTGTAAGTTTCTTATTAAATCTATCTTTGACTTGTCCACTTCGAGCCCTCGAGAGGACACAATGTGACCAAGTACTATGCCATGGTTTACCATAAAATGACATTTCTCCCAATTAAGAACAAGGTTAGTGTCTATTCATCGTTTAAGAACTAGTTCAAGGTTGTCTAAACAAATATCAAAAGAATTGCCATAAACACTAAAGTCGTCCATAAATACCTCAATAATGCGCTCCACGTAATCCGAGAATATGCTTACCATGCATCTTTGGAAAGTAGCCGGTGCATTGCAAAGACCAAATGGCATCCTCCTATACGCAAACGTTCCAAACGGACAAGTAAAAGTGGTATTCTCTTGGTCCTCCGGTGCAATAACAAGTTGATTGTATCCCGAATAACCATCCAAGAAACAATAATAAGAATGCCCCGCTAACCGCTCCAACATTTGATCAATGAAAGGTAAAGGAAAGTGATCCTTTTGGGTTGCGGAATTAAGATTTCTATAATCAATGCACACTCTCCAACCGGTTTGAACTCTTGTAGGAACAAGTTCATCGTCTTGATTTCGAACAACCGTAACACCAGACTTCTTTGGAACCACTTGTACCGGACTTACCCACTTGCTATCGGAAATTGGGTAGATCACCCCCGCACTTAGCAATTTGAGTATCTCTTTCTTCACAACCTCCATCATGGGAGGATTAATCCTACGTTGAGCATCACGTACCGGCTTCACGTTATCTTCCATTAGAATCCTATGCATGCATATGGATGGACTAATGCCCTTGATATCCACAATTGTCCAACCAATAGCCGTTTTGTGCTCTTTCAAGACTCTAAGAAAACGGTCTTCTTGTACCGGTGTGAGGTTCTTTGAAATAATTACCGGAAGCTCATCTCCATCTCCCAAAAATGCATACTTCAAATGGTCCGGAAGTGGCTTCAACTCTAGTTTAGGTGCCTTCACAATAGATGGTACAAGTAATTCATCATTCACGGGTAAAGAAATATAGGAAACATTACCCTTAGCTTCTTGTAATGCCGTCAAGGCACCACACGTCTCCACCAATTCCGTGGAAATTTCAACATCCAAGTTAGGCAAGCCGTGGACGTCCAATTCAATACTCTTTTGCAACACCACATCAAGTTCGTCCTCTCGATTCAATTCCACCATTTGTTGCGCTAATGAACCAACCACATCAAAGGAGTAAGTGGAATGCACATCACTTGGGTAGCGCATAGCTTCAAATATGTTAAAGTGTATTACTTCCTTGTCGAATTCCATATTGAGTGTACCCTTGTCAACATCAATCTTCGTCTTTGCGGTCTTCATAAATGGCCTCCCAAGAAGTAGAGAAGTAGATGAACGATTCTCATTATTGTCCATATCCACCACAAAGAAATCCACCGGAAAAATTAACTCATTCACTTGCACGAGAACGTCTTCTAAAAGTCCCTTTGGATAGATGTTAGACTTGTTTGCTAGTTGGATAATAACTCTTGTCTCTTTTAATGGTCCAAGATTCAAGGAGTCATAAATATCGGCCAACATCACACTAATGGAAGCTCCCAAGTCAAGTAAATCATGTTCAAACATTTTCTTTCCAATAGTAATTGGCACCGTGAAACCACCGGGATCCGTGCACTTTGTAGGCATCTTCTTCAAAAGCATAGCCGACGCACTTTCGCCAACTTTAGTAATTTCATTATCAAGCAACCTATCCTTCTTTGTGCATAACTCCTTCATGAACTTAGCATACCTTGGCATTGTCTTGATGGCCTCCATGAATGGAATGTTGATTTCTATCTTCTTGAAGATATCCATGAGTACCTTATCTTGAGCTTCCTTCTTGGACTTAGCAAAATGACTAGGAAAAGGAGGTGGAGTAGTGAAAGTAGGAACCGGTTCCTTGGATTGGGTGGTTGGTGTTGAAGTCTCCCTTGGTTCGACATCCTCCTTCTCTTTGACTACCTCTTCACTAGCTTCTTCATGACGAGTTGGACTCTCCACTTGTCTTCCATTTCTTAAGGTAACCGCATTAACATTCTCTCTTGGATTCACAATTGGTTGTGAAGGAATCTTTGTGGATGCTTGAGCTTTCATTAAGTTCATATCGGTCGCCAATTGTCCCATTTGAGTTTGTAAATCCTTGATTGCCGAATCGGTCTTTTGTTGGGTTTGTTGTAACATAGAAGTGAGACCTTGCATGCTTTGCATTATCACATTCAACTTGTCATTATTCGAAGAATCTTGCTCCTTGACTTGTTGTGGTTGGAATTGTTGTTGTTGAGGTTGGAAACGTGATTGTTGGAATCCACCTTGTTGCGCATATGGATTAGGAGCTGCTGCTTGCTTGTTTGCATAGCTAAAGTTGGGATGATCCTTCCAACCGGGATTGTAAGTATTGGAGTATGGATCGTACCTTGGCCTTGGATTTGGATATAAAGCATTTACTTGTTCGGTTTCATCGTCCGGAATAATTACCGCGGCCAATCGTTGCACTACCCTCTCTATGTTGTTTAACCGTTGATCGGATTGTGAAGACGAGTTGATAGGTGTAGAATACACCTAATTTACTATCTAGTAGTTTATGCTTTCTTTGCTATTTTTCTTGTGAATTATGTATTTTTACGTGTGTTTTTGAGTTATCAGGTACTATGGAGTCGCACGGAGGAAAAGAAGAAGAAATCACCAAAATTGAGCAAAAAGGGCATAATTGTCATTTCATAGGGCGAGCACTATTTGGATCCCAGTCAATGTTAAGGGGCATCTCTGCTTTGGAGAATTATTAAAGACATCCTAGATGTGGTTAAGGGGAGGCCAATTGGCTAGCCCTTATCAGAAGTGACCATCTACTATGAACACCCAATCTATGGGTGTATTCTGGCAGTGGGGTGTCTTAATATTTCACCCTTCTCTTATAACCCAACCTAATCGAGGTTTCTTCTTCAGTTTTAGTTTTTCCCCAAATTCATTCACGGCAGCAGTCATAGAATCAAGCAGAGAAGAAGCGGCTGTTATTTGTTCCGAGATATCAAATCTGAGATAGAGACGATGATGTTCATCTCTGATCTTGAATTAACGGGTTTGTTAGAGATGGATCGAAACAGGGAGAGAATGGGTGTTTCAGGGGAGGTTAACGGCAGAGATCAAAAAGCAATTGAAGAAAAATAGTTGTTGGATGAATCACGAGAAGATGGTGGTTGTGCTGTTATTGATGTTAAATCGAGAAGACAAAATTTGGGTTTGATTTATTTTGATGTATTAAGATGATGAGAAGGGGATCTGAGAGATGTTGATAATGGGTTTCTATCAGACTTGGCTTTTGGTTTGAATCGAAGATGGTTCTAGGTGAATTTGAAGACCAGAAAAAGGAGTTGTTGATGATTGGTGTTGATGTTTCTATTGTGATGAAAGAATTGAATCTGTATGGGTTCTTGTTGCTGTTGATTGGAGCAAAACATGGAGATGAAGGTGGTTCTGGTATTGATTTGAGGAGAAGGGCAGATGGGAAGCAGAAGTGGCTCAAGGTGGTGGAATAAGCAGGGAAAACTACAAGATCAGCCATCATGGCTGAAGTGAACTGGTGAAGCGCAATTATTGCCCTGCATTAATTCTGATTGCAATGGCATGGGCCAAGTTAACTCACAGATGACTCGGATCTGACTCGGTCTGAGTTTGACCGAGCTAATTCAGTTGACTTCCCGATCCAGATTGACCGTTGACCCGCTTGACCTTTGACTAACAGTTCACCTGTTTGACCATTAGTCATAACTGTTGACGGACGGAATATACCTTGACCGGAGGAGAATTTTCAGGTGGCCGACGGCGACGGATTCCGGCCTATTTCCGGCCAAAAACCCATTTTTCCGGCGAGCCAAAGTTGCAGATTTTTGTGTGAATTTCTCCCATGGGATGTGAAGAGTTGGACTTGGAATTGAATGAAGAATTTTCCTTGGATTTGGAAAGAGGAGATGGAAGATTTGAGAAAGGCTTGGATTTGGAAATTGAGCTACAAAGGGAAAGGGATTCTATTCCTTGGAAGATTTGGAGAGCATTGAAGCCTATAAATAAAGGAGTTCTCTACAATCCTTTACACATCTTTTTACAATACTTTTGCACACTTCTACACACACAATTCTTTTCTTTATTTGTGTGAACTCCTTAATATGAGTAACTAATTTGATTGAGGATGAATTCCTAGTTCTTAACATGTTTTGAGTTTTGTTTCAATTCTACTTTGAAGTTTTTCACATGATTATCGTTTGTTTTTACTAATATTAATGTTCATGATTGATTGATAGGTTGTTTAGAGTGCACGCTAAATTGATTTGTTAATTTGATCTATAGCTAGTGAAAGTTAGGGGATAAGTAATCGTTTATTGACTCTTTACATAAGTAGTAAACACGAGACCTTGCGGAGGGATTCCGTGGAACAATTGTGTGTAAAAAAAACGTTAGCAAGTGGACCTTGATCTAAGAGTCTAACTACTAATATCAACCTAATAAATTCATAAATCTTAATGCGTTTAACTAAATTACATCTTGAGTGATCTACTACTAGGTGGTTTGGTGAATAGAATCCAGTAGTCGAGAACTTCCGTATCCGGTGATATAAGGGATTTTGGGGTTAGCACTGATCTAGATGCTATACCTACGGTTGGTGATAATTTGTGACTAATAAGAAGTGGAAAAGAACATAGCTTTAATCATTGTTTTGCAGCGAAGAAGGATTCCTTGATCTAATCTCTCTTATTGATTTCTCTTATCTCTTTAATTGTTTTGTTTATTTATTTTATTTTCTTTTACTTATCTAAAACATACCCCCCTTTGTGACATTATAAGACAACTAGAATCTCGTGCTCCTTGTGGGATCGACCTTGACTACCATATATTACTTGTTAATTAGGTAGTAAAGTATTAATTAATTTGTTGTGGTTACGACACGCAATCACGAGTCACTAACCTCATGCACCAACTTAACCATTGAATCACCTCTTGTATAGAATTGTTGCGAGTTTGCCGCCATACTTTCAATCAACTCGGTAGCTTCGGCCACCGTCTTGTTCACTAGCGCACCACCACCGGCGGCGTCAAGAAGATATCTATCACTTGTTTGGAGACCTTCATAGAAGTATTGGATTATCATGGCATAACTAAATTGATGGTGTGGACAACTTTCCATCAATCTCTTGTATCGATCCCAACATTCATATAATGACTCTCCCACATGTTGCTTTATCCCACAAATTTCTTTCCGAATTTGAGTAGCCTTTGATGCGGGAAAATATCTCTCGAGGAAAAGTTTCTTCATCCCATTCCATGTTGTGATACTTCCGGAAGGAAAATAGTATAACCATTCCTTAGCATTGCCCGCCAAAGAGAACGGAAAAGCTTTCAACATTGCTCCATCCGCATTAGAATTCGGTGGAAGCATGGCCGTGACTATGGTATTGAAGTCCATAAGATGTTTGTTTGGGTCTTCATTCACCATGCCATGGAACTTTGGTAATTCTCTAATCAACCCCGACTTGATCTCGAAAGTTGAGTTAGTTTGGATACACCATTGTTGTGTATCGAGCTTGTGAGAAGCTAGGTCCTTGAGTGTACGATCACCCATTGCCTCTTCTTCTATGTCCGAATCTACGAATTCTCTTGTAAGATTCATTCCCCATATATTAGCAATCGAAAATTTTGGGGTCCTCCCATAGTACTGCTTTGCAAACAATAGCTTCATACAAATATTACCACAAGAAAATAATAGTGAAGTCCATAAGTATAAAGAACATGTGAATTGGGAACTTTTGGCAAACCTCGCATAGAGTGTTTCCAATGGTGGATACGAGAAACAAAGTCATTCAAAAATACTTTGCACATACATTCAAACTAATAAGATAAAGGAGAAGAATTAACATGCTTTGTAATTCTCTCATTTAAAAAAATTCAACCCTCGTCCCTCTATCAAACTTTTGCTAAAGTCTGATCTCATAATCATTAGCAAGTTCAATCGTCTTCCACAATATCATTCAATGGCCCATTATCGCATCACCTCTTCAACATCTTCATCATCTAGATCGAACCCATTCATCAAAGTGAATAAAGGAAGGATCGTTATTATGATCCGGAAAGTTGGAAGATCCCACTTTTCTTGGACTCATAATTTTCCTAAGGAATTTTTCCAAGCACTAAATGCATCTTCCTGATGTCGTTCGTTTAAGTTCATATGAATGGTCTTACTATTTGCGAGCTCTTGAATTCGGACACACCGGTATAGAGTTTCTAGATTGTATATCCTTAAAAAGTGAAGGAAAAACACGATGAAGAGAGTATATTCCCAACTCCGTCCACACCTTCTTCTACACCTGCGCTAAAATTTGTAAGTAACCAATAACAAATTATTAATACTTTACTACCTAATTAACAAGTAATATAGGGTAGTCAAGGTCGATCCTACGAGGAGCACGAGATTCTAGTCAGAAATTTGTCACCCAAAGGGGGTATTGATTAAGAATTTGAGAAAGTAATAAAATAAACAAAGCAATTAAAAAGAAATCGATAAGAGAGAATAGATCAAGGAATCCTTCTTCGCTGCAAAACAATGATTAAATGTCAGATTCTATTCACCAAACCACCTAGTAGTAGATCACTCAAGATGATTTAGTTTTAAGATTTATCGGTTGATATTAGTAGTTAAACTCTTAGATCAAGGTCCACTTGCTAACGTTGCTTTTTACACACAATTGCTCACGAATCCTCTCGGAACTTATGTGAAAAGTCAAGAAACGATTACTTATCCCTAACTTACACTAGCTTTAAATTAGACTAACAAATCAATCTATCACCTAGATAATCTATCAATCAATCATGAATGTCTTTAAAGATCACTCCTATTAGTGATAAATCATGTGAAAACTTCAAAGTAGATTTAAACAAACTCAAACATGCTAAGAACTAGGAATTCATCCTCAATCAAATTAGTTACTCATATTAAAGAGTTCACACAAAGAGAAAATTATTGTGTGTGTAAAAGTGTCAAAAAGTATTGTAAAAAAGATGTGTATCTAAGTGCACTAAATTGATGGTGTGGACAACTTTCCACCAATCTCATTTTGTATCGATCCCAACATTCATATAATGACTCTCCCACATGTTGCTTTATCCCACAAACTTCTTTCCTAATTTGAGTAGCCTTTGATGCGGAAAATATCTCTCGAGGAAAAGTTTCTTCATCCCATTCCATGTTGTGATACTTCCTAAGGAAAATAGTATAACCATTCCTTAGCATTGCCCGCCAAAGAGAACGGAAAAGCTTTCAACATTGCTCCATCCGCATTAGAATTCTGAGTGGAAGCATGGCCGTGACTATGGTCCATTCAAGCCCACCCCAACCTAAAATACAACCTTGAAGTCCATAAGATGTTTGTTTGGGTCTTCATTCACCATGCCATGGAACTTTGGTAATTCTCTAATCAACCCCGCTTGTTCTTGATCTCGAGCAAAGTTGAGTTAGTTTGGATACACCATTGTTGTGTATCGAGCTTGTGAGAAGCTAGGTCCTTGAGTGTACGATCACCCATTGCCTCTTCTTCTATGTCCGAAAAATTACCTAATAACTCAAAACACACGTAAAATACATAACTCACTCACTGATGTAGAACGAGGAAGCGGAGTGTTAACCGCTCGAATAAAGTCCCTTAGTTGAGTGCCGGATCGAAGACGTATTCTAATTGGACTCGGTCTCCCCCCTTGAAGCATTCACCAAAGATATAGTACCTACAGCAAGGTTCACAAAACTAAGTTAGATACGATATAGAATCTAACAAAGCAAGAATAATGCAAAAAGAAAAAATAAAAACAACTAAAATCGCCCGTTGCTCCCCGGCAAAGGCGCCAAACTTTGTATGCGTGTCGTAACCACAACAAATTACTTAATACTTTACTACCTAATTAAAGAGTAATATAGGGTAGTCAAGGTCGATCCCACGAGGAGCAAGAGATTATAGTTGTAAAATTGTCACAAAAGGGGGGTATTGGTTGTAAAACTTATAAAGCAAAAGAAATAAACAAAGTAATTAAAAGTGTAAGTTGAATTCAATAAGAGAGATTAGATCAAGGAATCCTTCTTCGCTGCAAAACAATGATTAAAGTTATGTTTTTTTCCACTTGTTATTAGTCATAGATTATCACCAACCGTAGGATAGCAGGTTCGCTTAGCTAACCCCAAAATTCCTTATTTCACCGAGTAACAAGTCTGCTTAGTTATCAGATTCTATTCAAAAGAATCACCTTGAGGTTCGCTTACAAGATGTAATTCCCCGAACGCATTAAGATTTGTGAACTTAGGTTTAGTACTAGTAGTTAGACTCGGTTCGCTTGGTCCACTTTCTAGCGTTGTTTTCACACACAATTGCTCCACAGAATCCCTCTGCAAGGTCTCGTGTTTTCTACTTGTGTAAAGAGTCAAGAAACTATTATGTATTCCCTAACTTTCAATAGCTTTAGATTAAATTAACAAGTCAATTTAGCGTGCACTCCAAACAACCTATCAATCAATCATAAACATTAATATTAGTAAAAACAATCGATAATCATATGAAAAACTTCAAAGTAGAATTGAAACAAAACTCAAACCATATGTTAAGAACTAGGAATTCATCCTCAATCAATAAGAAAATTAGCTACTCATAATTTGGAGTTCACACAATAATAATATTAATAAAGGAAGAAAGAAAAACTTATTGAAAAGATGATGGTTGCTCCTTCCTCCAATCCTTGTGCACTTTAACTCCTTCTCCAAAGTATATGTGCCCAAAAGTTGTAGAGAACTCCTCTATTTATAGGCTTCAATACTCTCCATATCTTTGTAGGAAAAGAATCCTTATTCCAAAAGAACACCACTTTCCCAATTTGAGCCATATTCCAAATTCTAGTCCAATTCACCAAAACTTCCAAGTTTTCATCCAATTCCCAATTCTAAGTCTTCACACACATGAGAGAAGTCCATACAAAATTCTGTATTTTTTTCTCGCCGGAAAACTGTGTTTTTGGCCGGAAGTTGGCCGGAATTCATCACCGACGGCCACCTGAGATTCTCCACCGGTAAAGAATATTCCGTCCAAGTACCGTCAGGACTAACGGTCAAATAGGTCAAACCGTTAGTCAAATGGTCAAGAGGAGGGAGTGAGTTACTGAGTCAGAACCGAGTCAGCTAGCTAAATCGGATGATTAGTTCTGACCAAGATAGTTGCACAGGCCAGAATAGTTCACGGCCAAGATGGCCGTGCCTTCTCTGCCACCCAGCCATTATGGCTATGTCTGTAACTTCTCTGCAACACCTGAATCATAGCCTAGATGGCCCTGCTTACCATTGTGCACAGCCTAGATGGCTGTATACTTCTTCATTACCAGTACCCATTTCAACCAATTTGTAGTTGTAGCTTCACCTACTCCATTCCTAGCTTTCTAAGAACAACCCCATAGCTTTTTCACCTGCATTTCCACCACCTATTCAGTCCTTGCACAAGCATAACCAACCCAATAGCTCCAACCCTGTAAGCCTTCCTCCATGAATCACCAAAACTACCTGCTCAACTCCATACCCTGCCAAATCCTTGAGCAACAACAACAACCACTGCAGCATTTGCACACCAGCTGCATTGTCTTAGTTGTGGCTTCAACAGTTACAAGACTAGCAGCTCCAATTACTTGCAGTAGCAGCTGCTACTTCTCAAACCACTGCCTATAATGCTTTTCCATTCCTCCTTTCTATAGTATCATCACAACCACCTCCAATTCTAATAAGCAGCACAAACTCACAACCTCACCAGCCGCAACTGCCATCACCTGCAATTGTTTAACATCTCAGATGCAATGACCCATGACAGACACAATCTCCTATTTTGAACTGATTTCTTGACTGCAATTCTCTTTCACAGCCCTAGCCAATGCCATTTTCTCATCAAATTAAGTCACCAGTTTCGCACTTCTGTCCCAACTGCAGCTTATTCACCAACACAGCATACTCCTCTTAATGCTATCAAACAAACCCCATTACCATTGAGCCATGGTTAACATCTCCACTTCACCTCAGGCTATCTCATTCACTCCATTAACCCATGAAAATCATCAACACCCATTCATTGAATCTGAACCAAATCTATCCATCGACTCAATCATAATCTTCAATACCAGCAACCCATTAAAACATATCCATCAACCTTCATGAAAAGCAACAATAACTTCAGATCAAACCCATCTAATTTCCAGTATCAACAGACTGTTCTTCCCTGAAATCTGAGGTATTAATCAACACGAATTCTTCATCTCTCAAATCTACCAGCAATAGATCCCATTCTTCTAATTCTTCGAATCAGCTCCATTTTTGCTCTTCAATCATATGAACCCATTACAGCGACCACTATTATCAATTCTTCTCATCTGTCGATTTTAGAAAAAGCCACAGATCCCCTTTGATTTCAACACAGCTCTCAATTGCAGCGACAACCCATCTTTAATCTCAGTTCAAGAAACAAATCGACTCATCCCACAGATTCAATCCATCCCTCTCTCGTTTCATCATATCGAACCTATCTATTCAACAAACCCACTTTCGATTCAAGAAGCATGACTTCAGATTTCACAGCATCGTCCAGCAAACCCTATCTGCAGACTTTAATCCATCATCTCGTCTCGAGCTTCATCTCCGTAACAGATCGAACCCAATCTCCATCTGATGTTTATGAAAGCAACTACCCCATTTTTGATTCATCTCTTAGTTTCTCGATTTCCACTCTCGATCTTTAGCAGCCGCTTTTCTCTTCTCATACTCAAAATTCAGTGTACAACGATTGAGAATCAAACTTCGATTTAGGGTTGTAGAGGATAATTAGGATATTGATGCCCCACTCAAGAGCCACCCCAAACTGGGTACTCTTTAACATGTGGTCATCCCTTAACCTCAGTTGGCCTGTCTATAGTGCTCTTCCAAAAGAGTCGCCCCTTAACCGTGGCTCATCTCCCGATAGCATTTTCCTGTGAGATGACAATCCTGCCCTTTTTTTTTCTTCAATTATTTATTATTCTTTTTCTCCGTGCGACTCCAAGTACCTAATAACTCAAAAACACACGTAAAATACATAATTTACAAGAAAAATAGCAAAGAAAGCATAAACTCTATAGATAGTAAATTAGGTGTATTCTACACCTATCAAAAGCACAAGCCTATGGTCTTTGGCACTTCAAAATTGATCATAGGCATGTCAAATTTAAACTTGGGAATGTCAAATTAAATCTTGGGCATGGGAGTGAAAGAACTAGCCTACGGTCTTGGAAATCTCAAATTTGATCTTAGACATGTCAAATTTAATCTTGGGCATGTCAAATTGAATCTTGGGCATGGGCATGGAAGCAAAATCCTATGGTCTTGGGCATCTCAAAAATGATCCAAAACATATCAAATTTAAACTTGGGCCTTTCAAATTGAATCTTGGGCATGGGCATGAAAGCACAAGCCTACGGTCTTGGTCATCTCAAAAATGATCCTAGACACGTCAAATTCAAACTTGGGCATGTCAAATTGAATCTTGGGCATGAGCATGAAAGCACAAGCCTACGGTCTTGGGAATCTCAAAATCGATCCTAGACATGTCAAATTTAAACTTGGGCATGTCAAATTGAATCTTGGGCATGGGCATGAAAGCCCAAGCCTATGGTCTTGGGCACTTCAAAATTGATCATAGGCATGTCAAATTTAAACTTGGGAATGTGAAATTGAATCTTGGGCATAGGCATGAAAGCACAAGCCTACGGTGTTGGGAATCTCAAAATTGATCCTAGACATGTCAAATTTGAATTTGGGCATGTCAAATTGAATCTTGGGCATTGGCCTGGAAGAACAAGCTTACGTCTTGGGAATCTCAATATTCATCCTAGACATGTCAAATTTAAACTTGGGCATGTCAAATTGAATCTTGGGCATGGACATGAAAGTACAAGCCTATGGTCTTGGGCACTTCAAAATTGACCATAGGAATGTCAAATTTAAACTTTGAATTTGTCAAATTGAATCTTGGGCATGGGCATGAAAGCACAAGCCTACGGTCTTGGGAATCTCAAAATTGATCCTAGACATGTCAAATTTAAATTTGGGAATGTCAAATTGAATCTTAGGCATGGGCCTGGAAGAACAAGCTTACGGTATTGGGAATCTCAAAATTGATCCTAGACATGTCAAATTTAAACTTGGGCATGTCAAATTGAATATTGGGCATGGGCATGAAAGCACAAGCCTATGGTCTTTGGCACTTCAAAATTGATCATAGGCATGTCAAATTTAAACTTGGGAATGTCAAATTGAATCTTGGGCATGGGCATGAAAGAACAAGGCTACGGTCTTGGGAATCTAAAAATTGATCCTAGACATGTCAAATTTAAATTTGGGCATGTAAAATTGAATCTTGGGCATGGGCCTGGAAGAACAAGCTTACGGTCTTGGGAATCTCAAAATTGATCCTAGACATGTCAAATTTAAACTTGGGCATGTCAAATTGAATCTTGGGCATGGGCATGAAAGCACAAGCCTATGGTCTTTGGAATTTCAAAATTGATCATAGGCATGTCAAATTTAGCCTTGGGAATGTCAAATTGAATCTTGGGCATGGGCATGAAAGAACAAGCCTACGGTCTTGGGAATCTCAAAATTGATCCTAGACATGTCAAATTTAAACTTGGGCATGTCAAATTGAATTTTGGGTCTGGACATGAAACCACAAGCCTACGGAATTGGGGACCTCTAAATTGATCATAGGCATGTCAAATTTAAACTTTGGCATGTCAAATTGAATCTTGGGCATGGGCATGAAATCAAAAATCCTAGACATGTCTTAGGCATGTCAAATTTAATCTTGGGCTTGGACATGAAACCACAAGCCTACGGTCTTGGGGACCTCTAAATTGATCATAGGCATGTCAAATTTAAACTTGGGCATATCAAATTGAATCTTGGGCATGGGCATGGAAGAACAAGCCTACATCTTGGGAATCTCAAAATTGATCCTAGACATGTCAAATTTAAACTTGGGCATGTCAAATTGAATCTTGGGCATGGGAATAAAAGCATAAGCCTATGGTCTTGGGCACTTCAAAATTGATCATAGGCATGTCAAATTTAAACTTGGGAATGTCAAATTGAATCTTGGGCATGGGCATGAAAGCACAAGCCTACGGTCTTGGGAATCTCAAAATTGATCCTAGACATGTCAAATTTAAATTTGGGCATGTCAAATTGAATCTTGGGCATGGGCATGAAAGAACAAGCCTACGGTCTTGGGAATCTCAAAATTGATCCTAGACATGTCAAATTTAAACTTGGGCATGTCAAATTGAATCTTGGGCATGGGCATGAAAGCACAAGCCTATGGTCTTGGGCATTTCAAAATTGATCATAGGCATGTCAAATTTAAACTTTGGCATGTCAAATTGAATCTTGGGCATGGGCATGAAAGAAAAAGCCTACGGTCTTAGGCATGTCAAATTTAATCTTGGGCTTGGACATGAAACCACAAGCCTACGGTCTTGGGGACCTCTAAATTGATCATAGGCATGTCAAATTTAAACTTGGGCATATCAAATTGAATCTTGGGCATGGGCCTGGAAGAACAAGCTTACATCTTGGGAATCTCAAAATTCATCCTAGACATGTCGAATTTAAACTTGGGCATGTCAAACTGAATCTTGGGCCTGGACATATAAGTACAAGCCTATGGTCTTGGGCACTTCAAAATTGACCATAGGCATGTCAAATTTAAACTTGGAATTTGTCAAATTGAATCTTGGGCATGGGCATGAAAGCACAAGCCTACGGTCTTCGGAATCTCAAAATTGATCCTAGACATGTCAAATTTAAATTTGGGCATGTCAAATTGAATCTTGGGCATGGGCCTGGAAGAACAAGCTTACGGTCTTGGGAATCTCAAAATTGATCCTAGACATGTCAAATTTAAACTTGGGCATGTCAAATTAAATCTTGGGCATGGGCATGAAAGCACAAGCCTATGGTCTTTGGCATTTCAAAATTGATCATAGGCATGTCAAATTTAAACTTGGGAATGTCAAATTGAATCTTGGGCATGGGCATGAAAGAACAAGCCTACGGTCTTGGGAATCTCAAAATTGATCCTAGACATGTCAAATTTAAACTTGGGCATGTCAAATTGAATCTTGGGTCTGGACATGAAACCACAAGCCTACGGCCTTGGGGACCTCTAAATTGATCATAGGCATGTCAAATTTAAACTTTGGCATGTCAAATTGAATCTTGGGCATGGGCATGAAAGAAAAAGCCTACGGTCTTAGGCATGTCAAATTTAATCTTGGGCTTGGACATGAAACCACAAGCCTACGGTCTTGGGGACCTCTAAATTGATCATAGGCATGTCAAATTTAAACTTGGGCATATCAAATTGAATCTTGGGCATGGGCCTGAAAGAACAAGCTTACGTCTTGGGAATCTCAAAATTCATCCTCGACATGTCGAATTTAAACTTGGGCATGTCAAACTGAATCTTGGTCCTGGACATATAAGTACAAGCCTATGGTCTTGGGCACTTCAAAATTGACCATAGGCATGTCAAATTTAAACTTGGAATTTGTCAAATTGAATCTTGGGCATGGGCATGAAAGCACAAGCCTACGGTCTTCGGAATCTCAAAATTGATCCTAGACATGTCAAATTTAAATTTGGGCATGTCAAATTAAATCTTGGGCATGGGCCTGGAAGAACAAGCTTACGGTCTTGGGAATCTCAAAATTGATCCTAGACATGTCAAATTTAAACTTGGGCATGTCAAATTGAATCTTGGGCATGGGCATGAAAGCACAAGCCTATGGTCTTAGGCACTTCAAAATTGATCATAGGCATGTCAAATTTAAACTTGGGAATGTCAAATTGAATCTTGGGCATGGGCATGAAAGAACAAGCCTACGGTCTTGGGAATCTCAAAATTGATCCTAGACATGTCAAATTTAAATTTGGGCATGTCAAATTGAATCTTGGGCATGGGCATGGAATCAAAAGCCTATGGTCTTGGGCATCTCCAAAATAATCATAGACATGTCAACTTTAAACTTGGGCATGTCAAATTGAATCTTGGGCATGGGCATGGAAGCAAAAGCCTATGGTCTTGAGCATCTCAAAAATGATCCTAGGCATGTCAAATTTAAACTTGGGAATGTCAAATTGAATCTTGGGCATGGGCATGAAAGCACAAGCCTACGGTCTTGGGAATCTCAAAATTGATCCTAGACATGTCAAATTTAAACTTGGGCATGTCAAATTGATTCTTGGGCATGGGCATGAAAGAAAAATCCTACGGTCTTGGGCATCTCAAAAATGATCCTAGACATGTCAAATTTAAACTTGGTCATGTCAAATTTAATCTTGCGCAAGGACATGAAACCACAAGCCTACGGTCTTGGGGACCTCTAAATTTATCCTAGACATGTCAAATTTAAACTTGGGCATGTAAAATTGAATCTTGGGCATGGGCATAAAAGAACATGACTATACAGACTTCGGAATCTCAAAATTGATCCTAGACATGTCAATTTTAAACTTGGGCATGTCAAATGGAATCTTGGGCATGGGCATGAAAGCACAAACCTACGGTCTTGGGTACTTCAAAATTGATCATAGGCATGTCAAATTTAAACTTGGGAATGTCAAATTGAATCTTGGTCATGGGCATGAAAGAACAAGCCTACGGTCTTGGGAATCTCAAAATTGATCCTAGACATGTCAAATTTAAACTTGGGCATGTCAAATTGAATCTTGGGCATGGGCATGAAAGCAAAAGCCTACGGTCTTGGGCATCTCAAAATTGATCCTAGACATGTCAAATTTAAACTTGGGCATGTCAAATTGAATCTTGGGCATGGGCATGAAAGAACAAGCCTACGGTCTTGGGAATCTCAAAATTGATCCTAGACATGTCAAATTTAAACTTGGGCATGTAAAATTGAATCTTGGGCATGGGCATGAAAGCACAAGCCTATGGTCTTGGGAATCTCAAAATTGATCCTAGACATGTCAAATTTAAACTTGGGCATGTCAAATTGAATCTTGGGCATGGGAATGAAAGCACAAGCCTATGGTCTTGGGAATCTCAAAATTGATCCTAGACATGTCAAATTTAAACTTGGGAATGTCAAATTGAATCTTGGTCATGGGCATGAAATCACAAGCCTATGGTCTTGGGAATCTCAAATTTGATCCTAGACATGTCAAATTTAAACTTGGGCATGTCAAATTGAATCTTGGGCATGGGCATGGAAGCAAAAGCCTATGGTCTTGGGCATCTCAAAAATGATCCTAGACATGTCAAATTTAAACTTGGGAATGTCAAATTGAATCTTGGGCATGGGCATGAAAGCACAAGCCTACGGTCTTGGGAATCTCAAAATTGATCCTAGACATGTCAAATTTAAACTTGGGCATGTCAAATTGAATCTTGGGCATGGGCATGAAAGAACAATCCTATGGTCTTGGGAATCTCAAAATTGATCCTAGACATGTCAAATTTAAACTTGGTCATGTCAAATTTAATCTTGGGCCTGGACATGAAACCACAAGCCTACGGTCTTGGGGACCTCTAAATTGATCATAGGCATGTCAAATTTAAACTTGGGCATGTAAAATTGAATCTTGGGCATGGGCATAAAAGCACAAGCACTTGGGAATCTCAAAATTGATCCTAGACATGTCAAATTTAAACTTGGGCATGTCAAATGGAATCTTGGGCATTGGAATGAAAGCACAAACCTATGTTCTTGGGTACCTCTAAATTGATCATAGGCATGTCAAATTTAAACTTGGGAATGTAAAATTGATTCTTGGTCATGGGCATGAAAGCACAAGCCTACGGTCTTGGGAATCTCAAAATTGATCCTAGACATGTCAAATTTAAACTTGGGCATGTCAAATTGATTCTTGGGCATGGGCATGAAAGAAAAATGCTACGGTCTTGGGCATCTCAAAAATGATCCTAGACATGTCAAATTTAAACTTGGTCATGTCAAATTTAATCTTGGGCCTGGACATGAAACCACAAGCCTACGGTCTTGGGGACCTCTAAATTGATCATAGGCATGTCAAATTTAAACTTGGGCATGTAAAATTGAATCTTGGGCATGGGCATAAAAGCACAAGCACTTGGGAATCTCAAAATTGATCCTAGACATGTCAAATTTAAACTTGGGCATGTCAAATGGAATCTTGGGCATTGGAATGAAAGCACAAACCTATGTTCTTGGGTACCTCTAAATTGATCATAGGCATGTCGAATTTAAACTTGGGAATGTAAAATTGATTCTTGGTCAAGGGCATGAAAGCACAAGCCTACGGTCTTGGGAATCTCAAATTTGATCTTAGAAATGTCAAATTTAAACTTGGTCATGTCAGATTGAATCTTGGGCATGGGCATGGAAGCAAAAGCCTATGGTCTTGGGCATCTAAAAAATGATCCTAAATATGTCAAATTTAAACTTGGGCCTGTCAAATTGAATCTTGGGGATGGGCATGAAAGCACAAGCCTACAGTCTTGGGTACCTCTAAATTGATCATAGGAATGTCGAATTTAAACTTGGGCATGACAAATTGAATATTGGGCATGGGTAGGAAAGCACAATCCCGTGCTCATGGGAATCTCAAAATTGATCCTAGACATGTCAAATTTAAACTTGGGCATGTCAAATTGAATCTTGGGCATGTCAAATTGAATCTTGGGCATGGGCATGAAAGAAAAATCCTACGGTCTTGGGCATCTCAAAAATGATCCTAGACATGTCAAATTTAAACTTGGGCATGTCAAATTGTATCTTGGGTCTGGACATGAAACCACAATCCTACGGTCTTAGGGACCTCTAAATTTATCATAGGCATGTCAAATTTAAACTTTGGCATGTCGAATTGAATCTTGGGCATGGGCATGAAAGAAAAATCCTACGGTCTTAGGCATGTCAAATTTAATCTTGGGCCTGGGCTCATAAGCACAAGCCTACGGTCTTCGGGACCGCTAAATTGATCATAGGCATGTCAAATTTAAACTTGGGCATGTCAAATTGAATCTTGGGCATGGGCATGAAATCACAAGCCTACGGTTTTGGGCACTTCAAAACTGATCATAGGCATGTCAAATTTAAACTTGGTCATGTCAAATTGAATCTTGGGCATGGGGATGAAAGAACAAGTCTACGGTCTTGGGAATCTCAAATTTGTTCCTAGACATGTCAAATTTAAACTTGGGCATGTTAAATTGAATCTTGGGCATGGTCATGGAAGCAAAATCCTATGGTCTTGGGCATCTCAAAAATGAGGTGGAGATTAGGTGCAAATCGAAGGGTTTCTAAGATGAATTAAGGGTGTTGCCGATTTGATTGATTATAGATCGAAGAAGTAGTTCAGAGATTAACAATGAAGAATTAGGGTTCGTGGTTGCAGTAATGGATGAACAAGATATTGAATCTGATGTTGTTACCGCAAGATTGAGAGACGAGATCGATGGATATCTGACTTGAGAATTTCAGAAGCTAGGGTTTGAAGCAGTAAAGATGAATCTGAGATGATGGAAAATTGGGTTCAATTTGTGAGAGATACAGATGCTGTGCTATCTTGGAGATGGAATTGGTATGGGTTTGCTAGAAAAGGTGGATTGGGTTCGAATTCACAGAGAGGAAATAGGGTTTCAATCTAAAATTGTTGTTGCAGTTGCTTTCCATGAAGGCTGATGGATCTTTTTATATGGGTCTTTGGTAATTACCATGGATTATGAGAAGAACACAGAGAGGATGGAAGTGAAAGATGGTGAAATTGAATGGGTTTGACTGTATGGTAATGCTACTGGTTGCTGCTGTTGATAATGAGTTTGTGGCCTAAAATCAAGACAGGGAAGATGTCAGTAGTGGTAATGTATTCGAAATGGTTTAAAAAATACAGCTTTCAGTGGTACTGAGTTGGTGGTTTACAAGGAACAACTGCAACAGAGGCAGATGGAGTAATATCAGAAGAGTTTGATGTTGTTGGTGGTGCAATTCGATCTCATGAACTGAGCTGATAAAAGCTACTGAATTGCAGTTAATTACAACAATTGGAGTTGAATGAATGGAGGCAATTATGTTGAGTGAACTGCTAAAACCTTAGAAGTATGCTAGGCTTGTTACATGGTATGGAGCTGAAATAAGGCCTGAAATTGGCCGGGAGAACACCCAGAAACAGACGGAACTATGACCGAATTTCTATTTCGGCGAGTTAACTCGGTAGCCGACGGGACCGATCCAGACGAGTCCGATGATCGATCCGACCGATCCAACTCAGCCAGTAAGACAGAGTTAGACAGCTGAGTGAGCTTACTCGGTGTCTGATTTCCCTTCCCTTTGACCTTTGACTAACAATTTGACTGACGACTGACCTATTTGACCGTTAGTCTTAACGGTTGACCAAAGGAATATACCTTGACCGGAGAAGAATTTTCAGGTGGCCGGCGACGACGAATTTCGGCCAAAAACCCAGTTTTCCAGCAAGCAAAAGTTGCAGAATTTTGTGTGGATTTCTCTCATGGGATGTGAAGACTTGGACTAGGGATTGGATGAAGAATTTGGCTTGAACTTGGGAAGGGGAGATGGAAGATTTGAGAAAGGCTTGGATTTGGAAATTGAGCTACAAAAGGAAAGGGATTCTATTCCTTAGAAGATATGGAGAACATTGAAGCCTATAAATAGAGAAGTTCTCTACTTTTCTATACATACCTTTGACACACACACACAACACTTCTCTTTTCTTTATTCTTTGTGTGAACTTCTTAAGCATGAGTAACTAATTTTATTAAGGATGAATTCCTAGTTCTTAACATGTTTTGAGTTTTGTTTAAATCTACTTTGAATTTTCACATGATTATCGTTTGTTTTTGCTATTAAGAGTGTTTATGATTGATTGATAGGTTGTTTAGGATGCATACTAAATTGATTTGTTAATCCAATCTAAAGCTAGTGAAAGTTAGGGGATAAGTAATCGTTTCTTGACTCTTTACACAAGTAGAAAACACAAGACCTTGTGGAGGGCTTCCATGGAGCAATTGTGTGTGAAAACAATGCTAGAAAGTGGACCAAGCGAACCGAGTCTAACTACTAGTACTAAACCTAAGTTCATAGATCTTAGTGCGTTCGGGGAATTACATCTTATAAGCGAACCTCAAGGTGGTTCTTTTGAATAGAATCTGATAACTAAGCGAACCTGTTACTCATTGAAATAAGGAATTTTGGGGTTAGCTAAGCGAACCTGCTATCCTACGGTTGGTGATAATCTGTGACTAATAAGAAGTGGAAAAGAACATAACTTTAATCATTGTTTTGCAGCGAAGAAGGATTCCTTGATCTAATCTCTCTTATTGATTTATCTTATCTTTTTAATTGTTTTGTTTATTTATTTTATTTTCTTTTACTTATCTAAAACATACCCCCCTTTGTGACATTATAAGACAACTAGAATCTCGTGCTCCTCGTGGGATCGATCTTTACTACCCTATATTACTTGTTAATTAGGTAGTAAAGTATTATTTAATTTGTTGTGGTTACGACACGCAACAAATTTTGGCGCCATTGCCGGGGAGCATCGGATGATTTTAGTTGTTTTCTTTTTACTTTTTGCTTTATTCTTGCTTTGTTGGATTCTTTATCGTATCTAACTCAGTTTTTGAGAATTGTTTTTCAGGTACCGGTTTTCCATGTATGGTGGACAAGAGCAAGCATATTACAACAATCAATACGGTTTTCAACCTCAACATCATGGCAACTTCCAACCATCCTTAGGATACAATCAAAATCAATCTTTTGGCTATGATCAAAATCCTACGGAATCTTATGGATATTCTCATGCATATCAACAACCTTATGACGGGTATGTAAGTGGACAATTACAAGGATGGACGGATAATTACGCTTCTAATACATTGTTTTCTAGTAATGTGCAGACGGAGAATTGGGAATATACTCCTCTTCATCGTGTTTTTCCTTCACTTTTTAAGGATATACAATATAGAAACTCTATACACGGTGGTAAGCGTGTTAATGTCCGTAAACTTTCACAAAAGTTATACAAATTGGAAGATGATGGAGACTCGGAAGAGCTTGTCGCAGAAATTAGTATGACCATTCATATGGAACTTAAACGACGTCGGGATAAAGGTTATGAAACCGATGAAGATTCTTATTATGGTGATTCCGATAATGAAGATGATTGTGTTAAAAAGGACCAACCTTTGGAGACTTTTAATGACGCTAGTGTAGTTTACTCGAGCCTTGATCTTAATAATGATAAATCACCTATTCAAAAGGTAGAGCTTGAGGAAGATGCATTTAGTGCTTGGAAAAAATTTCTTAGGGAAAGATATGAGTCCGCGGAAGTGTATGAGCGTTGCAACAATGAGGAAGTTATTCCAACTCCGGATCATAATAACGATCCTTCACCTATTCAAAAGGAGGAGATTGTGTGTGATTTACCTATTGTTGTATACGGTGTAACACCCTCACAATAAGATCTTACAATTTACACGAAGAAGATTTTATGAGAGAGGAATGGACCGATTCCGATGATGAAGATGTTGAAGAGATGATGCTCGATAATGAAACCAAATTGATTGAATTTGTGGAAGACCCAATTGAACTTGCCAATGATTTTAATGATGCCGAGACTTTGGTTAAGGTAGAAAATGATGAAGAATGGTTGCAAAGTTTGATAGAGGACCATGATATGCAAGAGGTAAGTAATTCACTCGAATTTTTTAAGAATGAGGAGGATACCGTAATACAAGAGATTGTGCAAGGTTTGTCTAACCCTTTGTATATTGATTCTTCTCCTTTACCTCTTATTGGATTGAATGTATGTGCTTCGAAAGTACTTTTGAATGACTTTGTTTCTCGATATCCACCATTGGAAACACTTGATGCTAACACTATGCAGGTTTGCCAAGAGGAAACCATGGAAGTTCCCAAATTATATGTTCTTTATACACTTACGAGTGTGGACAAGAATAAGTGTGGGGGAAATTTCTATCGGGCGATAATTTCACTATTATTTACTTGTGCTAACATTTGTATTGAGTTATTGTTTGCAAAACAGGTACTATGGGAAGATCCCCAAATTTTCCGATTATTAGTATATGGGGAGTGAATCTTACAAGAGCTATGTCGGGCCGTCGACTTTAAAACAAGCGCAAAGTGGGAGGCAACCCACCGGTTTTGTATTTCTTATCCTTTTGTTTTTATTTGCTTTTTGTTTTGTGTGTTTATTTTTCTTGTTCCATATCATATTAGGATTTCCCACCTTGACTTTGCTAGGAGGATTCAATTACATTGAGGACAATGTAAGGTTTAAGTGTGGGGGAGTGGCTAAGCATATATTTTTGCATTAAAAAAAAAAAGAGAATTTTTTTTGCATAAAACTTTCAACTTTTAGAGATTTTAGAGTCACTAGCATACTTCTAGGTATGATTACATAGAGAATTCTGACCTACATAATTGAACTACGTTATGTTAGGGAACTACGTTCGATTTCTTGCTTGTTAGAGTGTTAAATAATGGATTTAATCATGCCGGTGATGCAAATTTGGTGCAGGGAGAAGTGCGTTATTAGAGTTGTTGATCAATCATTAGTGGAGACTACCCATTTTCATATCATGTGAGGCACCGACCAGAATTTTTCCTTGACTAAAGAGCTTCTTTTGAGTGTGTGTCACCGTACGTTAATTCCGGGTAGAATGGTGAGCTACCCAATTTCAGCACTATTTTGATCTCTTGAGTGCTAATTTTTGTCAATCATGAGGGTGATGTCTATAGATGAAAGCCTCCTTCTTGTAGTTCGATTTGCAGTTAGCACCATTCTCTCTCTCGACAACAACGGGTCCATAGAAACACCACAATTAACAACAAGGGAGCGACATCAAAATCTACAAGGAAAGTTGAAAAGGTTCAAGGTTTGCAAGCAACAATGGAACAAGAAAAAGAGCAAATTTTTATATCCAAGTAAAGCAACATACAATGAGCAGATTTTACATACATGTTGAATACTTAAAATGCAATGAGGTAATTCTATATCCAAGTATTAAGACTTATTTACAAGAGCGAAGAAAAGAAAAGGTGAGAATTATTGAAGTTTATGATTTCGAGACGATACAAGTTGTGAAGAATAAAGCGGTAAAGTACTTTTCCACGGCCATGGTTTATTTTATTTTTCACTTTGATTTGTATTGTGTTTCTCTTGTCTAAAAAAAAAAAGAAAAAAAAATATGAGACAAGAGAAATATCTATTATTGTTTTGTTTTGAATAAGCCGTGGGGAAGGAAAATTTATAAGGAAGTTTCAAGCGACATGGATTTTAAGGAAAAAAAGGTTACAAATTTTCAAGGATCTATGAAATTCAAGTGTTTATCACCAATAGTTGAAGCCGAAGATCAAGAAGATGAAGACGAGGAGAAGAAGACGTTTCTATTGGATTCCGTGAGAGTGGTGTTATCATAATTGGCAATCGGATGTGAAGGTAAGTAAGTAATCTCATCCTCGATATAAGTGGTTGATTTCCTTTCTTAGAGATCGTTAGAAAAATGGTTTTTCAAAATGTTAAAAGATGTGGGTTTTTCAAAATTTCGGAAGTTATCCTTCCCACCATTCAACGTGTTGCAGGAATTCAAGAAATCTTTTCATTCCTACTAAAATTCTTCTTAAGGCACATATGTGAGACCCATAAAAAAGCATATTCATCTTTTTGAGTGCAATTATCATAAAACCCTTTTTTTCTTGAAGTATTGTTTTCTAAAGTCTAGGAAATTACCCCGGAGTGAAAGAGGCTCAATAGACAAAAATTTTCATATTGATCGTTTCTCAAACACGCATTCTCTCATTATGTAAATCAAAAGTGTGGTTATTTCTTCCCACCATTCAACGTGTTCAACATATAAGAATGAGAATATGTTCTTTGAGCAATTTCATAAAACTCCATCACGGAACAGTTTGCGAAATGCTTATTACTAGCATGTTCTCTCATTATGTATCACTCTTATTTTCATCATCATCTTTTCCTTCCTTTGCACCATGTGAACAATTTCTCACTCAACATATAAGAATGTCTTTCATTAGCTCTTAGATTCTTGGGACTAAAGATGCTTGGGACGCTCCAAAAAATAGGTTAGGTAAAGAGGCAATATCAATTGGAACGCTTTGAAGTTGTAAGTTTGATTTGCTCGAGGACTAGCAAAGTCTAAGTGTGGGGGAATTTGATAGGGTGTAGAATACATCCTATTTATTATCTATTGGTTATGCTTTCTTTGTTACTTTTTCTTGTGAATTATGTATTTTACGTGTGTTTTTGAGTTATTAGGTACTCTGGAGTCGCACGGAGGAAAAGGAGAGGAAATGATCCAAAATTGAGCAAAAAGGGAAAATCTGTCATTTCAGGGGAGAGCACTATCTGGAACCCGGTAATGGTTAAGGGGCACTCATTTTTGGAAGAAGTATTAAAGACAGACCAGTTGAGGTTAAGGGGCTATAAAGTGACTAGCCCTTATCAGAAGTGACATTTGTTATAAGGCACCCAGTTTGGGTGGTTCTTATCTTGGGCGTTTAAATCCACACCAATGATTGACTTAGCCCTAAATCGAGAAGAAGCTGCTATCAATCAGTTTCATTCTCTTCCCACACCTGAAACCGATATTCAGAGCTATAAATCCAAGAAATAAAGAGAGAAATCGAGATGGAGATTAGGTGCAAATCGAAGGGTTTCTGAGATGAATTAAGGGTGTTGACGATTTGATTGATTATAGATCGAAGAAGCAGTTCAGAGATTAATAATGAAGAATTAGGGTTCGTGGTTGCAGTAATGGATGAACAAGATATTGAATCTGATGTTGTTACCGCAAGATTGAGAGACGAGATCGATGGAAATCTGACTTGAGAATTTCAGAAGCTAGGATTTGAAGCAGTAAAGATGAATCTGAGATGATGAAAAATTGGGTTCAATTTGTGAGAGATACAGATACTGTGCTGTCTTGGAGATGGAATTGGTATGGGTTTGCTAGAAAATGTGGATTGTGTTCGAATTCACAAAGAGGAAATAAGGTTTCGATCTAAAATTGTTGTTGCAGTTGCTTTCCATGAAGGCTGATGGATCTGTTTATATGGGTCTTTGGTAATTACCATGGATTATGAGAAGAACACAGAGAGGATGGAAGTGAAAGATGGTGAAATTGAATGGGTTTGACTGTATGGTGATGCTACTGGTTGCTTCTATTGATAATGAGTTTGTGGCCTAAAATCAAGACAGGGAAGATGTCAATAGATGGTTTACAAAATACAGCTTGCAGTGGTAACGAGTTGGTGGTTTACAAGGAACAACTGCAACAGAGGCAGATGGAGTAATATCAGAAGAGTTTGATGTTGTTGGTGGTGCAATTCGATCTCATGAACTGAGCTGATAAAAGCTACTGAATTGAAGTTAATTACAACAATTGGAGTTGAATGAATGGAGGCAATTGTGTTGAGTGAACTGCTAAAACCTTAGAAGTATGCTAGGCTTGTTACAGGGTATGGAGCTGAAATGAGGCCTGAAATTGGCCAGGAGAACACCTAGAAAAAGACGGAACTCTGGCCAGATTTCTATTTCGGCGAGTTAACTCGGTAGCCGATGGGACCGATCCAGAAGAGTCCGATGATCGATCCGACCGATCCAACTCAGCCAGTAAGACAGAGTTAGACAGCTGAGTGAGCTTACTCGATGTCTGATTTCCCTTCCCTTTAACCTTTGACTAATAGTTTGACTGACGACTGACCTCTTTGACCGTTAGTCTTAATGGTTGACCAACGAAATATACCTTGATCGGAGAAGAATTTTCAGGTGGCCGGCGGCGACTAATTCCGGCCAAAAACCCAGTTTTCCGGCGAGCAAAAGTTGCAGAATTTTGTGTGGATTTCTCTCATGGGATGTGAAGACTTGGACTTGGAATTGGATGAAGAATTTGGCTTGAACTTGGGAAGGGGAGATGGAAGATTTTAGAAAGGCTTGGATTTGGAAATTGAGCTACAAAAGGAAAGGGATTCTATTCCTTAGAAGATATGGAGAACATTGAAGCCTATAAATAGAGAAGTTCTCTACTTTTCTATACATACCTTTGACACTCACAACACTTCTCTTTTCTTTATTCTTTGTGTGAACTTCATAAGCATGAGTAACTAATTTTATTAAGGATGAATTCCTAGTTCTTAACATGTTTTGAGTTTTGTTTAAATCTACTTTGAATTTTCACATGATTATCGTTTGTTTTTGTTATTAAGAGTGTTTATGATTGATTGATAGGTTGTTTAGGATGCATACTAAATTGATTTGTTAATCCAATCTAAAGATAGTGAAAGTTAGGGGATAAGTAATCGTTTCTTGACTCTTTACACAAGTAGAAAACACAAGACCTTGCGGAGGGATTCCGTGGAGCAATTGTGTGTGAAAACAACGCTAGAAAGTGGACCAAGCGAACCGAGTCTAACTACTAGTAATAAATCTAAGTTCATAGATCTTAATGCGTTCAGGGAATTACATCTTGTAAGCGAACCTCAAGGTGGTTCTTTTGAATAGAATCTGATAACTAAGCGAACCTGTTACTCAGTGAAATAAGGAATTTTGGGGTTAGCTAAGAGAACCTGCTATCCTACGATTGGTGATAATCTGTGACTAATAAGAAGTGGAAAAGAACATAACTTTAATCATTGTTTTGCAGCAAAGAAGGATTCCTTGATCTAATCTCTCTTATTGATTTATCTTATCTTTTTAATTGTTTTGTTTATTTATTTTATTTTATTTTACTTATCTAAAACATACCCCCCTTTGTGACATTATATGACAACTAGAATCTCGTGCTCCTCGTGGGATCGATCTTGATTACCCTATATTACTTGTTAATTAGGTAGTAAAGTATTATTTAATTTGTTGTGGTTACGACACGCAACAGTATGGAAGCAAAAGCCTATGGTCTTGGGCATCTCAAAAATGATCCTAGACATGTCAAACTTAAACTTGGGCATGTAAAATTGAATCTTGGGCATGGGCATGAAAGCACAAACCTACGGTCTTCGGAATCTCAAATTTAAAATTGGGCATGTCAAATTGAATCTTGGTCATGGGCATGAAATCAAAAGCCTATGGTCTTGGGCATGTCAAAATTGATCATAGGCATGTCAAATTTAAACTTGAGCATGTCAAATTGAATCTTGGGCATGGGCATGAAAGCACAAGCCTATGGTCTTGGGCACTTCAAAATTGATCATAGGCATGTCAAATTTAAACTTGGGAATGTCAAATTGAATCTTTGGCATGGGCATGAAAGCACAAGCCTACGGTCTTGGGAATCTCAAATTTGATCTTAGACATGTCAAAGATAAACTTGGGCATTTAAAATTTAATCTTGGGCATGGGCGTGGAAGAAAAAGCCTATGGTCTTGGACATCTCAAAAATGATCCTAAACATATAAAATTAAAATTTGGCCTGTCAAATTGAATCTTGGGCATGGGCATGAAAGCACAAGCCTACGGTCTTGGTCATCTCAAAAATGATCCTAGACATGTCAAATTCAAACTTGGGCATGTCAAATTGAATCTTGGGCATGGGCATGAAAGCACAAGCCTACGGTATTGGGAATCTCAAAATTTATCCTAGTCATGTCAAATTTAAACTTGGGAATGTCAAATTGAATCTTGGGCATGGGCATGAAAGCACAAGCCTACGGTCTTGGGAATCTCAAAATTGATCCTAGACATGTCAAATTTAAATTTGGGCATGTCAAATTGAATCTAGGGCATGGGCATGGAAGCAAAAGCCTACGGTCTTGGGAATCTCAAAAATGATCCTAGACATGTCAAATTTAACCTTGGGCATGTAAAATTGTTTCTTGGGCATGGGCATGAAAGCACAAGCCTACGGTCTTGGGAATCTCAAAATTGATCCTAGACATGTCAAATTTAAACTTGGGCCTGTAAAATTGAATCTTGGGCATGGGCATGAAAGCACAAGCCTTTGGCATCTCAAAATTTGGTCTTGGGAATCTCAAAATTGATCCTAGACATGTCAAATTCAAACTTGGGCATGTCAAATACAAAAAATTGAATCTTGGGCATGGGCATGAAAGCAAAGCCTATGGTC
Organism: Papaver bracteatum; assembly: GCA_023529315.1. Taxonomy (NCBI): domain Eukaryota; kingdom Viridiplantae; phylum Streptophyta; class Magnoliopsida; order Ranunculales; family Papaveraceae; genus Papaver; species Papaver bracteatum. The sequence goes on from JAJJWX010002699.1 coordinate 105,112, forward strand.
TTTGGGAATCTCAAATTTGATCCTAGACATGTAAAACAAATTTAAACTTGGGTAGACATGTCAAATTCAAAATTGAATCTTGGGCATGGGCATGAAAGCCAAGCCTACGGTCTTGGGAATCTCAAATTTGATCCTAGACATGTCAAATTTAAACTTGGGAATCTCAAAAATGATCCTAGGCATGTCAAATTTAAAATTGGGAATGTCAAATTGAATCTTGGGAATGGGCATGAAAGCACAAGCCTACGGTCTTGGGAATCTCAAAATTGATCCTAGACATGACAAATTTAAACTTTGGCATGTCAAATTGAATCTTGGGCATGGGCATGAAAGCACAAGCCTATGGTCTTGGGAACTTCAAAATTGATCATAGGCATGTCAAATTTAAACTTGGGAATGTTAAATTGAATCTTGGGCATGGGCCTGAAAGAAAAATCCTACGGTCTTGGGCATCTCAAAAATGATCCTAGACATGTCAAATTTAAATTTGGGCATGTCAAATTGAATCTTGGGCATGGGCATGGAAGCAAAATCCTACGGTCTTGGGCATCTCAAAATTTGATCTTAGACATGTCAAATTTAAACTTGGGCATGTCAAATTGAATCTTGGGCATGGGAATGGAAGCAAAAGCCTATGGTCTTGGGCATCTCAAAAATGATCCAAAACATATCAAATTTAAACTTGGGCCTGTCAAATTGAATCTTGGGCATACTCATGAAAGCACAAGCCTACGGTCTTGGTCATCTCAAAAATGATCCTAGACATGTCAAATTCAAACTTGGGCATGTCAAATAGAATCTTGGGCATGGGCATGAAAGCACAAGCCTACGGTCTTGGGAATCTCAAAATTGATCCTAGACATGACAAATTTAAACTTGGGCATGTCAAATTGAATCTTGGGCATGGGCATGAAAGCACAAGCCTATGGTCTTGGGAACTTCAAAATTTATCATAGGCATGTCAAATTTAAACTTGGGAATGTCAAATTGAATCTTGGGCATGTGCATAAAAGCACAATCCTATGGTCTTGGGCACTTCAAAATTGACCATAGGCATGTCAAATTTAAACTTGGGCATGTGAAATAGAATCTTGGGCATGGGCATGAAAGCACAAGCCTACGGTCTTGGGAATCTCAAATTTGATCTTAGACATGTCAAATTTAAACTTGGGCATGTCAAATTGAATCTTTGGCATGGGCATGGAAGCAAAAGCCTATGGTCTTGGGCATCTCATAAATGATCCAAAACATATCAAATTTAAACTTGGGCCTTTCAAATTGAATCTTGGGCATGGGCATGAAAGCACAAGCCTATTGTCTTGGTCATCTCAAAAATGATCCTAGACACATCAAATTCAAACTTGGGCATGTCAAATTGAATCTTTGGGATGGGCATGAAAGCACAAGACTACGGTGTTGGGAATCTCAAAATTGATCCTAGACATTGCAAATTTAAAATTGTGCATGTCAAATTGAATCTTGGGCATGGGCATGGAAGCAAAAACATACGGTCTTGGGCATCTCAAAAATGATCCTAGACATGTCATATTTAAACTTGGGCATGTAAAATTGAATCTTGGGCTTGAGCATGAAAGCACAAGCCTACGGTCTTGGGAATCTCAAAATTGATCCTAGACATGTCAAATTTAAACTTGGGCATGTCAAATTGAATCTTGGGCATGGGCCTGGAAGAACAAGCTTACAGTCTTGGGAATCTCAAAATTGATCCTAGACATGTCGAATTTAAACTTGGGCATGTCAAATTGAATCTTGGGCATGGGCATGAAAGCACAAGCCAATGGTCTTAGGCACTTCAAAATTGACCATAGGCATGTCAAATTTAAACTTGGAATTTGTCAAATTGAATCTTGGGCATGGGCATGAAAGCACAAGCCTATGGTCTTTGGCACATCCAAATTGATCATAGGCATGTCAAATTTAAACTTGGGAATGTCAAATTGAATCTTGGGCATGGGCATGAAAGCACAAGCCTACGGTCTTGGGAATCTTAAATTTGATCTTAGACATGTCAAATTTAAACTTGGGCATGTCAAACTGAATCTTGGGCATGGGCATGTAAGCAAAATCCTATGGTCTTGGGCATCTCAAAAATGATCCAAAACATATCAAATTTAAACTTGGGCATGTCAAATTGAATCCTGGGCATGGGCATGGGCATGAAAGAACAAGCCTACGGTCTTGGTCATCTCAAAAATGATCCTAGACACGTCAAATTGAAACTTGGGCATGTCAAATTGACTCTTGGGCATGGGCATGAAATCACAAGCCTACGGTCTTGGGAATCTCAAAATTGATCCTAGACATGTCAAATTTAAACTTGGGCATGTCAAATTGAATCTTGGGCATGGGCATGAAATCCCAAGCCTATGGTATTGGGAAATTCAAAATTGATCATAGGCATGTCAAATTTAAACTTGGGAATGTTAAATTGAATCTTGGGCATGGGAATGAAAGCACCGTAGGCTTGTGCTTTCATTCCCAACTCCTATGCGAAGGTTAACGGTCAGAGATTCGTTTTTCTCTCTCCTAGGCGATTTTTTCATCTCTAAATTTTAGAACGCCTAGATTCGTTTTTTGTTCATGTTTTTGATCATCTAAATCAATTTCGATTGTTTTAGGATGATTGAATCATAGTCCTCAGTGGCTGGAAACTTGATTTTCATATAGATCTGTGGCTGGAAACTTGATTTTTCACTGTAGCAAACGCAATGGTTTTTTTTTGAAGATTTGAAAAAATTCGTTGCGTTTTCTTTCTTTGTTATTCTGAATCTGAGCACCTGTTAGGGGTTTTTATTTACTATCGTTTTCTCTATTGTTGGATCATTTTTTTATGGTCTACAATGGGAGAACAGCAACATCCAGTTTCGTCTAATCCTATTAAGATGAATACATCCTTTGCAGACATGGTTAAAGGTAAGCAAACTTTGAACCATACTATAATTGATATTGGAAGTCTGCCAAATCCAATTTTTAATGATGATAAGCCCTCTGTGGATCTTCCGTTAGATTTTTTCCAAGAAGGGTGTGCATCTTGGAATTTCAGTCTTATTGGAAGATTGGATTTTAGGGTTGCAAAGTTCACTGATGTTACAAGATCTTTGGAAAATCAGTGGGGTTTCGGTCCAGCTATGGTAAAATTCACGCCTATGAGCAAGGGTTTTTTTATCATCAAGTTCTCATCTGAAGAGAACAAACTAAAAGTGCGTGAGAAAATCTGGAAGGTCAATCAACAAGAGCTACATCTTCAAGATTGGTTTCCATGGTTCGATCCGGATAAAGAGAGTTCCTCACATGCTTCTGTGTGGGTTAATTTTCCTTCTTTATATGTAGAGCTATGGACGGAAAAAGTTCTCTTATCTCTTGGAAAAACTCTAGGCAACCCAGTTATGGTAGACAAAAAGACATTGAATCACGAATATGGGTGTTATGCAGCTGTTTTGGTTAATATTGATTTTTCAAAGAAAATTCCAGATTCAATTCATGTAATAGTGGGGGGTAGAAGTTTTGATCAGTTTGTGGAGCTACAAAAAATACCCAAGTTTTGTTCTTATTGCAAAATTGTTGGTCATGTTGATACTGATTGTAGATAGAAGAACAAGAAAAATGCTGTGAAGAATGTTCAGAAGTGGCATCCCAAAGGTGCTGATGGTGATACGGGAAATGCAAATCAAGGAAAAGGTGATAATGATGCGGATAAGAGTACTTATGAGCAGCTTCAAACTGCTCTTGGTGATGCTAAAAAGCTGGAATTGGAGATTGAGCTTGAGAAAGCTTCAGTTGAGTGTAGTGAAGCTCAGATGAAGCTTATTAGATGCAAAAACATTATAGCTGAGCAAAAGGATATTGTTGTACGAAAGGGTGCTACATCCTTGTCTGTTTCGGGTACGGAAAAGGAAGGCAAAACTGAAGAAGGTCAGTCCGTGACTAAGTCTGCTGCAAGTGATATGCCAAATACATCTAAAAAACGTCAAGAGAAAGGTAAGCAAGCGCCTACTATTCCTTTTATTCCAGAGGGTGTTGAAGTTAGGAAAGAAGAATATGTTGTTACAACTATAGCTGCGGAGGAGGTGGATCAGCAAAACAAAGAGACGCTTTTAAACGTCTCTAAAGATGAGTGGAAGCATGTAAAGGGTACAAAATCGCCTACAAAAGTTACGTTTACTCCTTTTGATGATGCATTATTCAGTCATTCAGATATACATTGTGAGAATTCGTTTGAATCTCTAAGATCTTTGGAGGATGCAAATGCGGAGCTGCTAGCTGCTAATATGGCAGCCGAAGTTAAGAATTCAAAAGAATGGGGTGCAATTTCTGACGATAAACCGGATGCCCATGTTGAAACAGATAAAAAGAAAGCTTTCCTAGAAAGAATGGAAGAATTAAAAAAGAAAAGGGAGAGGTTGGATGATGTTGTTTTTGATATGAGAAATATGAAAACGATCAAGTGCGGGCTAATTTCATTAGAGATCCAGACTTTAGAAAAAAATACTTCAAGGAAAAAAAGGATTTAATGGATAGAATGTCGACTAAGAAAAAAGCTCAATCTCCTATTAAGCTTATTCCTGGTGGAAATTATGCTTCTGAAGAAGAAGACGATGAATATGAAGAGTTTTTTGATGATGAATACAACCTGCAAGTTCAGGAGTTTGATTTGGCAAAAACGATTGCTAGCATTAAGAAGAGGAATTTTAGAGTTGGACGCAAACGATATTAGTTTTTTGTTTTTCTCTTTGGGTATGTTTGTGTTAGAAAGCTTTTTATAAGTTTTTTATTTTTTTATGTTTCTTAGTGTGCCCCTTTGGTTTATGGGGGTGGGGAGGCCTGGAGCCTCCTATTTTGTAATTCTTGTAATTACGTTTTTTTTGGTTTCAATAAACTAAGACTTACCAAAAAAAAAAAACCTGACACTCCTATGCTTCACCCGAAAGTAGTCAAGAATAATTAAATCTTCATTACAGTTTATCATGTTTCCCTTGAGTCAAATAGAGAATTCATGAATGTGAATCAACACTTTCCTGAAGAAAACATTCCAGCAAGGCTTTTTGTTTTCGAAAACAACTTTATTTATTACCTCCCACAGCTCTGATCTAATGACCAAATTTGCCAAAACCCACAGTTCTATAATCATACTACTCCTACCCATAGTCGTTTTGCAAGAAGTCACCAGGTTAGCGTCAGACTTAACCTGAAAAACAGATGAAATCCAGTTCCAGGCCTTAGCTGCAAAATTACAGTTATAAAGGATGTGATCAAGAGTCTTTTCCAAGTCTTCACAGAGCGAACAATTGTTTGCTAGCTATAACTTAAATCTAGCTTATATTATGTCATTTGTTGCACAGGCTCTCCGCAGGAATTTCCAATTTTGAGATGCCAGCTTCGGGTGAATTTCCTTTCTCCATAACAGCGAAGCTCCATCCAGCCTACTATATCTCTGCCTTATCAGCATTTTTGATGAGCTCACCGTGAACTTTCCTTTGTACTCTGGCATCCAAATACGCTTATCAGCCTCTTCACCTAGCTGAGGAAGATGATCCATATCCAAGTTGGAAGCCATCATGTTGTGATCAATTTTGAGATGCCCAAGACCATAGGGTTGTGTTTTCATGCCCATGCCCAAGTGTAAATTTGACATGTCTAGGATCAATTTTGAGATGCACAATATCATAGGCTTGTACTTTCATGCCCATTCCCATGATTAAATTAGACATGCCCAAGTTTAAATTTGACATGCCTAGGATCAATTTTGAGATGCCCAAGACCGTGGGGTTGTGTTTTCATGTCCATGCCCAACATTCAATTTGATATGCCCAAATTTAAATTTGACATGCGTATTATCAATTTTGAGACGCCCAAGACTGTAGGAATGTGCTTTCAACCCATGCCCAACATTCAATTTGATATGCCCAAATTTAAATTTGACATGCAAAGGATCAATTTTGAGATGAAAAATATCGTAGGATTGTACTTTCTTGCCCATTCCCATGATTAAATTTGACATTCCTAGGATCAATTTTGAGATGCCCACGACCATAGGGTTGTGTTTTCATGCTATCGTAGGCTTGTACTTTCATGCCCATTCACATGATTAAATTTGACATGCCCAAGTTTAAATTTGACATGCCTGGGATCAATTTTGAGATGCCCAAGACCGCGGGGTTGTGTATTCATGCCCATTCCCAACATTCAATTTGATATGCCCAAGTTTAAATTTGACATGCATATGATCAATATTGAGATGCCCAAGACTGTAGGGTTGTTCTTTCATCCCCATGCCCAACATTCAATTTGATATGCCCAAATTTAAATTTGACATGCCTAGGATCAATTTTGAAATGCACAATACCGTAGTCTTGTGCTTTCATGTCCATGATTTAATTTGACATTCCCAAGTTTAAATTTTACATGCCTAGGATTAATTTTGAGATGCCCAAGACCGTAGGGTTGTGTTTTCATGCCCATGCCCAACATTAAATTTGATACGCCCAAGTTTAAATTTGACATGCCTAGGATCAATTTGGATATGCCCAAGACCGTAGGGTTGTGCTTTCATCCCCATGCCCAGTATTCAATTTGATATGCCCAAATTTAAATTTGACATGCCTTGGATCAATTTTGAGATGCCCAAGACCGTAGGGTTGTGTTTTCATGCCCATGCCCAACATTCAATTTGATATGCCCAAGTTTAAATTTGACATGCATAGGATCAATTTTGAGATTCCCAAGACCGTAGGGTTGTGATTTCATGCCCATTCCCATGATTAAATTTGACATGCCCAAGTTTAAATTTGACACGCGTAGAATCAATTTTGATATGCCCAAGACCGCCGGGTTGTGTATTCATGCCCATTCCCAACATTCAATTTGATATGCCCAAGTTTAAATTTGACATGCATAGGATCAATTTTGAGATGCCCAAGACTGTAGGGTTGTGCTTTAATCCCCATGCCCAACATTCAATTTGATATGCCCAAATTTAAATTTGACATGCCTAGGATTAATTTTGAAATGCACAATATCGTAGGCTTGTGCTTTCATGCCCATGATTTAATTTGACATTCCCAAGTTTAAATTTGACATGCCTAGGATCAATTTTGAGATACCCAAGACCGTAGGGTTGTGTTTTCATGCCCATGCTCAACATTCAATTTGATATGCCCAAGTTTAAATTTGACATGCCTAGGATCAATTTTGAGATGCCCAAGACCATAGGATTTTGCGTTAATGCCCATGTTTAAGATTCAATTTTTTTTTTCTAAACACTAAAATATATTGAAGCAAACCAAAAAAAAGAGAAAGAGGGGGACTAGGCCTTACCTCCAAACATACAACGAAGAGGAAAAGGGAAACAAAAGAAAACCAGCAAAGAAAAACGAAAAGGGAGGCATAGGCCCACCCGCACAAAAACAAAAGGGAAACAACAAAGTGCTTCCACCACTAAAATTCCAAATGTTCTTTGGTTTGTCTCATAAACTCTAAGCGATAGTCCAAATAAAATTTTTTGAACTCATAGCTTTTGATTGCCATCAAAACTTGTCTCTCTTCGAATGAAAGAGAATTATTTTCCACAAAACCCCTTACGTCGAGGCGGCGAGAAGGCCCGCCATTTGCCTTGATATCCTCACAAATCTCTCTAGTTTGTGCCTTTGCCCCGTCGTAATGCACATCCTGCGTCTCTTTGGTACTACCAGAAGCGGGACTTCTACCCGCCGCATTAGTCCCTTTAGGGACGGACCCCCCCATGCTTGACTTTTTAGTCACCTCCTCTTCATGGGTTTTCATTCTATCCCGAATTTGTTGACCTATTTCCTCATTAGTATCAAATTTGAGCACACCAAATTTGTTAGGAGACACAAATTGTCCCGCTTGCACGTAGAGTGCGCCCCTTTAATTAGGCAAACATCTTTTGTCCCTCCATGTTGAGATGGTCCCAAGCTTCCTCTTTCAAAAGTTGTGCTTCTCATTTAGCACTCCCACCGAAGAGTGTGTCCCCTTTAATTCATTCGTATCCATCTTTATTCCTTCCATGATGAGGTGTGGTCCCAACGGTTTCCAAACCTATCTTATCCCTAAAATCAGACGGACCCATACCTATCTTTTCAATAACATTATTCTCATTTGAAACCAATCCCGTGTAATCAGCAGACTCTTTAGTAATAGGCGTTGTTGAAAGTAGTCTCAGCTACTTTAGCTCCGGGCCCCTCCACACTTGATGGTTCCGTCTTCTTTTTCATGATTTCCGCCCCATGCCCAACATTCAATTTTCAATGCCCAAATTTAAATTTGACATGCCTTGGATCAATTTTGAGATGCCCGAGACCGTAGGGTTGTGTTTTCATGCCCATGCCCAACATTCAATTTGATGTGCCCAAGTTTAAATTGGACATGCCTAGGATCAATTTTGAGATTCCCAAGACCGTAGGGTTGTGCTTTCATGCCCATTCCCATGATTAAATTTGACATGCCCAAGTTTAAATTTGACATGCCTAGGATCAATTTTGAGATGCCCAAGACCGTAGGGTTGTGTATTCATGCCCATTCCCAACATTCAATTTGATATGCCCAAGTTTAAATTTGACATGCATAGGATCAATTTTGAGATGCCCAAGACCGTAGGGTTGTGCTTTCATCCCCATGCCCAACATTCAATTTGATATGCCTAAATTTAAATTTGACATGCCTAGGATCAATTTTGAAATGCACAATACCGTAGGCTTGTGCTTTCATGCCCATCCCCATGATTAAATTTGACATGCCCAAGTTTAAATTTGACATGCCTAGGATCAATTTTGAGATGCCCAAGACCATAGGGTTGTGTTTTCATGCTATCGTAGGCTTGTACTTACATGCCCATTCCCATGAATAAATTTGACATGCCCAAGTTTAAATTTGACATGCCTAGGATCAATTTTGAGATGCCCGAGACCATAGGGTTGTGTTTTCATGCCCATGCCCAACATTCAATTTGATATGCCCAAGTTTAAATTTGACATGCCTAGGATCAATTTTAAAATTCCCAAGACCGTAGGGTTGTGCTTTCATGCCCATGCCCAACATTCCATTTGATATGCCCAAGATTAAATTTGACATTCCTATGATCCATTTTGAGATGCACAATATCGTAGGATTGTACTTTCATGCCCATTCCAATGATTAAATTTGACATGCCTAAGTTTAAATTTGACATGCCTAGGATTAATTTTGAGATGCCCAAGACCGTAGGGTTGTGCTTTCAAGCCCATGCCCAACATTCCATTTGATATGCCCAAGTTTAAATTTGACATGCCTAGGATCAATTTTGAGATGCACAATATCGTAGGCTTGTACTTTCATGCACATTCCCATGATTAAATTTGACATGCCTAGGATCAATTTTGAGATGCCCAAGACCGTAGGGTTGTGTTTTCATGCCCATGCCCAACATTCAATTTGATATGCCCAAGTTTAAATTTGACATGCCTAGGATCAATTTTGAAATGCACAATACCGTAGGCTTGTGCTTTCATGCCCATGCCCATGTTTAAATTTGACATTCCCAAGTTTAAATTTGACATGCCTAGGATCAATTTTGAGATGCCCAAAACCGTAGGGTTGTGTTTTCATGCCCATTCCCAACATTCAATTTGATATGCCAAAGTTTAAATTTGACATGCATAGGATCAATTTTGAGATGCCCAAGACCGTAGGGTTGTGCTTTAATGCCCATGCCCAACATTCAATTTGATATGCCCAAATTTAAATTTGACATGCCTAGGATTAATTTTGAGATGCACAATATCGTAGGCTTGTGCTTTCATGCCCATGATTTAATTTGACATTCCCAAGTTTAAATTTGACATGCCTAGGATCAATTTTGAGATACCCAAAACCGTAGGGTTGTGTTTTCATGCCCATGCCCAACATTCAATTTGATATGCCCAAGTTTAAATTTGACATGCCTAGGATCAATTTTGAGATGCACAATATCGTAGGATTGTACTTTCATGCCCACTCCCATGAGTTTAAATTTGACATGCCTAGGATCAATTTTGAGATGCCCAAGACCGTAGGGTTGTGTTTTCATGCCCATGCCCAACATTCAATTTGATATGCCCAAGTTTAAATTTGACATGCCTAGGATCAATTTTGAGATGCCCAAGACCGTAGGGTTGTGCTTTCATTCCCATGCCCAAGTTTAAATTTGACATGCCTAGGATCAATTTTAAGATGCACAATATCATAGGCTTGTACTTTCATGCCCATTCCCATGATTAAATTTGACATGCCTAGGATCAATTTTGAGATGCCCAAGACCGTAGGGTTGTGTTTTCATGCCCTTGCCCAACATTCAATTTGATATGCCCAAGTTTAAATTTGACATGCCTAGGATCAATTTTGAGATGCACAATATCGTAGGCTTGTACTTTCTTTCCAATTCCCATGATTAAATTTGACATTCCCAAATTTAAATTTGACATGCCTAGGATCAATTTTGAGATGCCCAAGACCGTGGGGTTGTGTTTTCATGCCCATGCCCAACATTCAATTTGATATGCCCAAGTTTAAATTTGACATGCCTAGGATCAATTTTGAGATCCACAATATCGTAGGCTTGTACTTTCTTGCCAATTCCCATGATTAGATTTGACATTCCCAAATTTAAATTTGACATGCCTAGGATCAATTTTGAGATGCCCAAGACCATAGGGTTGTGTTTTCATGCTATCGTAGGCTTGTACTTACATGCATATTCCCATGAATAAATTTGACATGCCCAAGTATAAATATGACATGCCTTGGATCAATTAGGAGATGCCCGAGACCGTTTTGACAATCTATCAACTAAACAAAACAAAAAAACCCGAGGCCGTAGGGTTGTGTTTTCATGCCCATGCCCAACATTCAATTTGATATGCCCAAGTTTAAATTTGACATGCCTAGGATCAATTTTGAGATTCCCAAGACCGTAGGGTTGTGCTTTCATGCCCATGCCCAACATTCAATTTGATATGCCCAAGTTTAAATTTGACATGCCTAGGATCCATTTTGAGATGCACAATATCGTAGGATTGTACTTTCATGCCCATGCCCATGCCCATGCCCATGATTAAATTTTACATTCCCAAGTTTAAATTTGACATGCCTAGGATCAATTTTGAGATGCCCAAGACCGTAGGGTTGTGCTTTCATGCCCATGCCCAACATTCAATTTGATATGCCCAAGTTTAAATTTGACATGCCTAGGATCAATTTTGAGATGCACAAGACCGTAGGCTTTGTGCTTTCATGCCCATTCCCAACATTCAATTTGATTCCCATGATTAAATTTGACATGCCTAGGATCAATTTTGAGATGCCCAAGACCGTAGGGTTGTGTTTTCATGCCCATGCCCAACATTCAATTTGATATGCCCAAGTTTAAATTTGACATGCCTAGGATCAATTTTGAAATGCACAAGACCGTAGGCTTGTGCTTTCATGCCCATGCCCAACATTAAATTTGACATGCCCAAGTTTAAATTTGACATGCCTAGGATCAATTTTGAGATGCCCAAAACCGAGGGGTTGTGTATTCATGCCCATTCCCATCATTCAATTTGATATGCCCAAGTTTAAATTTGACATGCATAGGATCAATTTTGAGATGCCCAAGACCGTAGGGTTGTGCTTTCATCCCCATGCCCAACATTCAATTTGATATGCCCAAATTTAAATTTGACATGCCTAGGATCAATTTTGAGATGCACAATATCGTAGGCTTGTACTTTTATGCCCATGCCCATGATTTAATTTGACATTCCCAAGTTTAAATTTGACATGCCTAGGATCAATTTTGAGATACCCAAAACCGTAGGGTTGTGTTTTCATGCCCATGCCCAACATTCAATTTGATATGCCCAAGTTTAAATTTGACATGCCTAGGATCAATTTTGAGATGCACAATATCGTAGGCTTTGTTTCTTTCATGCCCATTCAATCCCATGAGTTTAAATTTGACATGCCTAGGATCAATTTTGAGATGCCCAAGACCGTAGGGTTGTGTTTTCATGCCCATGCCCAACATTCAATTTGATATGCCCAAGTTTAAATTTGACATGCCTAGGATCAATTTTGAGATGCCCAAGACCGTAGGGTTATGCTTTAATGCCCATGCCCAAGTTTAAATTTGACATGCCCAAGGATCAATAGGATAAATTTGAGAATATCATAGGCTTGTACTTTCATGCCCATTCCCATGATTAAATTTGACATGCATAGGATCAATTTTGAGATGCCCAAGACCGTAGGGTTGTGTTTTCATGCCCATGCCCAACATTCAATTTGATATGCCCAAGTTTAAATTTGACATGCCTAGGATCAATTTTGAGATGCACAATATCGTAGGCTTGTACTTTCTTACCCATTCCCATGATTAAATTTGACATTCCCAAGTTTAAATTTGACATGCCTAGGATCAATTTTGAGATGCCCAAGACCGTAGGGTTGTGTTTTCATGCCCATGCCCAACATTCAATTTGATATGCCCAAGTTTAAATTTGACATGCCTAGGATCAATTTTGAGATCCACAATATCGTAGGCTTGTACTTTCATGCCCATTCCCATGATTAAATTTGACATTCCCAAGTTTAAATTTGACATGCCTAGGATCAATTTTGAGATGCCCAAGACCATAGGGTTGTGTTTTCATGCTATCGTAGGCTTGTACTTAAATGCATATTCCCATGAATAAATTTGACATGCCCAAGTTTAAATTTGACATGCCTTGGATCAATTTTGAGATGCCCAAGACCGTAGGGTTGTGTTTTGACAATCTATTCAACTAAACAAAACAAAAAAATTTGACCGTAGGGTTGTGCTTTCATGCCCATGCCCAACACTCAATTTGATATGCCTATGCCAAAGATTAAACCTGATATGCCCAAGTTTAAATTTGACATGCCTAGGATCAATTTTGAGATTCCCAAGACCGTAGGGTTGTGCTTTCATGCCCATGCCCAACATTCAATTTGATATGCCCAAGTTTAAATTTGACATGCCTAGGATCAATTTTGAGATGCACAATATCGTAGGATTGTACTTTCATGCCCATTCCAATGATTAAATTTGACATGCCCAAGTTTAAATTTGACATGCCTAGGATCAATTTTGAGATGCCCAAGACTGTAGGGTTGTGCTTTCATGCCCATGCCCAACATTCAATTTGATATGCCCAAGTTTAAATTTGACATGCCTAGGATCAATTTTGAGATGCACAATATCGTAGGCTTGTACTTTCATGCCCATTCCCAACATGATTAAATTTGACATGCCCAGGTTTAAATTTGACATGCCTAGGATCAATTTTGAGATGCCCAAGACCGTGGGGTTGTGTTTTCATGCCCATGCCCAACATTCAATTTGATATGCCCAAGTTTAAATTTGACATGCCTAGGATCAATTTTGAGATGCACAAGACCGTAGGCTTGTGCTTTCATGCCCATGCCCATGATTAAATTTGACATTCCCAAGTTTAAATTTGACATGCCTAGGATCAATTTTGAGATGCCCAAGACCGTAGGGTTGTGTATTCATGCCCATGCCCAACATTCAATTTGATATGCCCAAGTTTAAATTTGACATGCCTAGGATCAATTTTGAGATGCCCAAGACCGTAGGGTTGTGCTTTCATCCCCATGCCCAACATTCAATTTGATATGCCCAAATTTAAATTTGACATGCCTAGGATCAATTTTGAGATGCACAAGACCGTGGGGTTGTGTTTTCATGCCCATGCCCATGATTCAATTTGACATTCCCAAGTTTAAATTTGACATGCCTAGGATCAATTTTGAGATACCCAAAACCGTAGGGTTGTGTTTTCATGCCCATGCCCAACATTCAATTTGATATGCCCAAGTTTAAATTTGACATGCCTAGGATCAATTTTGAGATGCACAATATCGTAGGCTTGTACTTTCATGCCCATTCCCATGATTAAATTTGACATGCCAAGTTTAAATTTGACATGCCGAGGATCAATTTTGAGATGCCCAAGACCGTAGGGTTGTGTTTTCATGCCCATGCCCAACATTCAATTTGATATGCCCAAGTTTAAATTTGACATGCCTAGGATCAATTTTGAGATGCCCAAGACCGTAGGGTTGTATTTTAATGACCATGCCCAAGTTTAAATTTGACATGCCTAGGATCAATTTTAAGATGCACAATATCATAGGCTTGTACTTTCATGCCCATTCCCATGATTAAATTTGACATGCCTAGGATCAATTTTGAGATGCCCAAGACCGTAGGGTTGTGTTTTCATGCCCATGCCCAACATTCAATTTGATATGCCCAAGTTTAAATTTGACATGCCTAGGATCAATTTTGAGATGCACAATATCGTAGGCTTGTACTTTCATGCCCATTCCCATGATTAAATTTGACATTCCCAAGTTTAAATTTGACATGCCTAGGATCAATTTTGAGATGCCCAAGACCGTAGGGTTGTGTTTTCATGCCCATGCCCAACATTCAATTTGATATGCCCAAGTTTAAATTTGACATGCCTAGGATCAATTTTGAGATGCACAATATCGTAGGTTTGTACTTTCATGCCCATTCCCATGATTAAATTTAACATTCCCAAATTTAAATTTGACATGCCTAGGATCAATTTTGAGATGCCCAAGACCATAGGGTTGTTTTCATGCTATCGTAGGCTTGTACCATGCCCATATTCCCATGAATAAATTTGACATGCCCAAGTTTAAATTTGACATGCCTTGGATCAATTAGAGATGCCCAGACCGTTTTGACAATCTATCAAGTTTAAACATGCCTAGGATCAAAGACCCAAGACCGTAGGGTTGTGTTTTCATGCCCATGCCCAACATTCAATTTGATATGCCCAAGTTTAAATTTGACATGCCTAGGATCAATTTTGAGATTCCCAAGACCGTAGGGTTGTGCTTTCATGCCCATGCCCAACATTCAATTTGATATTCCCAAGTTTAAATTTGACATGCCTATGATCAATTTTGAGATGCACAATATCGTAGGATTGTACTTTCATGCCCATTCCAATGATTAAATTTGACATGCCCAAGTTTAAATTTGACATGCCTAGGATCAATTTTGAGATGCCCAAGACCGTAGGGTTGTGCTTTCATGCCCATGCCCAACATTCAATTTGATATGCCCAAGTTTAAATTTGACATGCCTAGGATCAATTTTGAGATGCACAATATCGTAGGCTTGTACTTTCATGCCCATGCCCATGATTCAATTTGACATGCCCAAGTTTAAATTTGACATGCCTAGGATCAATTTTGAGATGCCCAAGACCGTAGGGTTGTGTTTTGATGCCCATGCCCAACATTCAATTTGATATGCCCAAGTTTAAATTTGACATGCCTAGGATCAATTTTGAGATGCCCAAGACCGTAGGCTTGTGCTTTCATGCCCATGCCCATGATTAAATTTGACATGCCCAAGTTTAAATTTGACATGCCTAGGATCAATTTTGAGATGCCCAAGACCGTAGGGTTGTGTATTCATGCCCATTCCCAACATTCAATTTGATATGCCCAAGTTTAAATTTGACATGCCTAGGATCAATTTTGAGATGCCCAAGACCGTAGGGTTGTGCTTTAATCCCCATGCCCAACATTCAATTTGATATGCCCAAATTTAAATTTGACATGCCTAGGATCAATTTTGAGATGCACAATATCGTAGGCTTGTGCTTTCATGCCCATGCCCATGATTCAATTTGACATTCCCAAGTTTAAATTTGACATGCCTAGGATCAATTTTGAGATGCCCAAGACCGTAGGGTTGTGTTTTCATGCCCATGCCCAACATTCAATTTGATATGCCCAAGTTTAAATTTGACATGCCTAGGATCAATTTTGAGATGCACAATATCGTAGGCTTGTACTTTCATGCCCATGCCCAACATTCAATTTGATATGCCCATGTTTAAATTTGACATGCCTAGGATCAATTTTGAGATGCCCAAGACCGTAGGGTTGTGTTTTCATGCCCATGCCCAACATTCAATTTGATATGCCCAAGTTTAAATTTGACATGCCTAGGATCAATTTTGAGATGCCCAAGACCGTAGGGTTTTGCTTTCATTTTCCATGCCCAAGTTTAAATTTGACATGCCTAGGATCAATTTTGAGATGCCCAATATCATAGGCTTGTTTTCATACATGCCCAACATTCAATTTGCCCATGCCCAAGTTTAAATTTGACATGCCTAGGATCAATTTTGAGATGCCCAAGACCGTAGGGTTGTGTTTTCATGCCCATGCCCAACATTCAATTTGATATGCCCAAGTTTAAATTTGACATGCCTAGGATCAACTTTGAGATGCACAATACTGTAGGATTGTACTTTTATGCCCATGCCCATGATTCAATTTGACATTCCCAAGTTTAAATTTGACATGCCTAGGATCAATTTTGAGATGCCCAAGACCGAAGGGTTGTGTTTTCATGCCCATGCCCAACATTCAATTTGATATGCCCAAGTTTAAATTTGACATGCCTAGGATCAATTTTGAGATACACAATATCGTAGGCATTCCCATGATTAAATTTGACATGCCCAAGTTTAAATTTGACATGCCTAGGATCAATTTTGAGATTCCAAAGACCGTAGGGTTTTGTTTTCATGCAATCATACCCCATTTGAATTAAATTTGATATGCCCAAGTTTAAATTTGACATGCCTAGGATCAATTTTGAGATTCCCAAGACCGCAGGGTTGTGTTTTCATGCCCATGCCCAACATTCAATTTGATATGCCCAAGTTTAAATTTGACATGCCTAGGATCAATTTTGAGATTCCCAAGACCGTAGGGTTGTGCTTTCATGCCCATGCCCAACATTCAATTTGATATGCCCAAGTTTAAATTTGACATGCCTAGGATCAATTTTGAGATGCACAATATCGTAGGATTGTACTTTCATGCCCATACCCATGATTCAATTTGACATGCCCAAGTTTAAATTTGACATGCCTAGGATCAATTTTGAGATGCCCAAGACCGTAGGGTTGTGCTTTCATGCCCATGCCCAACATTCAATTTGATATGCCCAAGTTTAAATTTGACATGCCTAGGATCAATTTTGAGATGCACAATATCGTAGGCTTGTACTTTCATGCCCAAGTTTAAATTTGACATGCCTAGGATCAATTTTGAGATGCCCAAGACCGTAGGGTTGTGTTTTCATGCCCATGCCCAACATTCAATTCGATATGCCCAAGTTTAAATTTGACATGCCTAGGATCAATTTTGAGATGCACAAGACCGTAGGCTTGTGCTTTCATGCCCATGCCCAACATTCAATTTGATATGCCCAAGTTTAAATTTGACATGCCTAGGATCAATTTTGAGATGCCCAAGACCGTAGGGTTGTGTTTTCATGCCCATGCCCAACATTCAATTTGATATGCCCAAGTTTAAATTTGACATGCCTAGGATCAATTTTGAGATGCCCAAGACCGTAGGGTTGTGTTTTCATGCCCATGCCCAACATTCAATTTGATATGCCCAAGTTTAAATTTGACATGCCTAGGATCAATTTTGAGATGCCCAAGACCGTAGGGTTGTGTTTTCATGCCCATGCCCAACATTCAATTTGATATGCCCAAGTTTAAATTTGACATGCCTAGGATCAATTTTGAGATTCCCAAGACCGTAGGGTTGTGTTTTCATGCCCATGCCCAACATTCAATTTGATATGCCCAAGTTTAAATTTGACATGCCTAGGATCAATTTTGAGATGCCCAAGACCGTAGAATTTGTGCTTTCATGCCATGCCCAACATTCCCATGCCCAAGTTTAAATTTGACATGCCTAGGATCAATTTTGAGATGCCCAAGACCGTAGGGTTGTGTTTTCATGCCCATGCCCAACATTCAATTTGATATGCCCAAGTTTAAATTTGACATGCCTAGGATCAATTTTGAGATGCCCAAGACCGTAGGCTTGTGCTTTCATGCCCATGCCCAACATTCAATTTGATATTCCCAAGTTTAAATTTGACATGCCTAGGATCAATTTTGAGATGCCCAAGACCGTAGGGTTGTGCTTTCATGCCCATGCCCAACATTCAATTTGATATGCCCAAGTTTAAATTTGACATGCCTAGGATCAATTTTGAGATTCCCAAGACCGTAGGGTTGTGTTTTCATGCCCATGCCCAACATTCAATTTGATATGCCCAAGTTTAAATTTGACATGCCTAGGATCAATTTTGAGATGCCCAAGACCGTAGGTTTCTGCTTTCATGCCCATGCCCAACATTCAATTTGACATGCCCAAGTTTAAATTTGACATGCCTAGGATCAATTTTGAGATGCCCAAGACCGTAGGGTTGTGTTTTCATGCCCATGCCCAACATTCAATTTGATATGCCCAAGTTTAAATTTGACATGCCTAGGATCAATTTTGAGATGCACAATACCGTAGGCTTGTACTTTCATGCCCATTCCCATGATTAAATTTGACATGCCCAAGTTTAAATTTGACATGCCTAGGATCAATTTTGAGATGCCCAAGACCGTAGGGTTGTGTTTTCATGCCCATGCCCAACATTCAATTTGATATGCCCAAGTTTAAATTTGACATGCCTAGGATCAATTTTGAGATGCCCAAGACCGTAGGGTTGTGCTTTCATGCCCATGCCCAACATTCAATTTGATATGCCCAAGTTTAAATTTGACATGCCTAGGATCAATTTTGAGATGCACAATATCGTAGGCTTGTACTTTCATGCCCATTCCCATGATTAAATTTGACATGCCTAGGATCAATTTTGAGATGCCCAAGACCGTGGGGTTGTGTTTTCATGCCCATGCCCAACATTCAATTTGATATGCCCAAGTTTAAATTTGACATGCCTAGGATCAATTTTGAGATGCCCAAGATCGTAGGCTTGTGCTTTCATGCCCATGCCCAACATTCAATTTGATATGCCCAAGTTTAAATTTGACATGCCTAGGATCAATTTTGAGATGCCCAAGACCGTAGGGTTGTGTTTTCATGCCCATGCCCAACATTCAATTTGATATGCCCAAGTTTAAATTTGACATGCCTAGGATCAATTTTGAGATGCCCAATATCGTAGGCTTGTACTTTCATGCCCATGCCCATGATTCAATTTGATATGCCCAAGTTTAAATTTGACATGCCTAGGATCAATTTTGAGATGCACAATATCGTAGGCTTGTACTTTCATGCCCATTCCCATGATTAAATTTGACATGCCCAAGTTTAAATTTGACATGCCTAGGATCAATTTGATATTCCCAAGACCGTAGGGTTGTGTTTTCATGCCCATGCCCAACATTCAATTTGATATGCCCAAGTTTAAATTTGACATGCCTAGGATCAATTTTGAGATGCCCAAGACCGTAGGGTTGTGCTTTCATGCCCATGCCCAACATTCAATTTGATATGCCCAAGTTTAAATTTGACATGCCTAGGATCAATTTTGAGATGCCGAATATCATAGGATTGTGCTTTCATGCCCATTCCCAACATTCAATTTGATATGCCCAAGTTTAAATTTGACATGCCTAGGATCAATTTTGAGATGCCCAAGACCGTAGGGTTGTGCTTTCATGCCCATGCCCAACATTCAATTTGATATGCCCAAGTTTAAATTTGACATGCCTAGGATCAATTTTGAGATGCCAAGATCGTAGGGTTGCGCTTTCATGCCCATGCCCAACATTCAATTTGACATGCCCAAGTTTAAATTTGACATGCCTAGGATCAATTTTGAGATGCCCAAGACCGTAGGGTTGTGTTTTCATGCCCATGCCCAACATTCAATTTGATAT
This sequence comes from Papaver bracteatum, assembly GCA_023529315.1. Lineage (NCBI taxonomy): Eukaryota > Viridiplantae > Streptophyta > Magnoliopsida > Ranunculales > Papaveraceae > Papaver > Papaver bracteatum. The sequence goes on from JAJJWX010002699.1 coordinate 124,953, forward strand.
GCCCAAGTTTAAATTTGACATGCCTAGGATCAATTTTGAGATGCCAAGACCGTAGGCTTGTGCTTTCATGCCCATGCCCATGATTCAATTTGACATGCCCAAGTTTAAATTTGACATGCCTAGGATCAATTTTGAGATGCCCAAGACCGTAGGGTTATGTTTTCATGCCCATTCCCAACATTCAATTTGATATGCCCAAGTTTAAATTTGACATGCCTAGGATCAATTTTGAGATGCCCAAGACCGTAGGGTTGTGCTTTCATGCCCATGCCCAACATTCAATTTGATATGCCCAAGTTTAAATTTGACATGCCTAGGATCAATTTTGAGATGCCCAAGACGTAGGGTTGTGCTTTCATGCCCATGCTCAAATTTCAATTTGATATGCCCAAGTTTAAATTTGACATGCCTAGGATCAATTTTGAGATGCCCAAGACCGTAGGGTTGTGTTTTCATGCCCATGCCCAACATTCAATTTGATATGCCCAAGTTTAAATTTGACATGCCTAGGATCAATTTTGAGATGCACAATATCGTAGGCTTGTACTTTCATGCCCATTCCCATGATTAAATTTTACATGCCCAAGTTTAAATTTGACATGCCTAGGATCAATTTTGAGATGCCCAAGACTGTAGGGTTGTGTTTTCATGCCCATGCCCAACATTCAATTTGATATGCCCAAGTTTAAATTTGACATGCCTAGGATCAATTTTGAGATGCCCAAGACCGTAGGGTTGTGCTTTCATGCCCATGCCCAACATTCAATTTGATATGCCCAAGTTTAAATTTGACATGCCTAGGATCAATTTTGAGATGCACAAGATCGTAGGCTTGTGCTTTCATGCCCATTGATTCAATTTGACATGCCCAAGTTTAAATTTGACATGCCTAGGATCAATTTTGAGATGCCCAAGACCGTAGGGTTGTGTTTTCATGCCCATGCCCAACATTCAATTTGATATGCCCAAGTTTAAATTTGACATGCCTAGGATCAATTTTGAGATGCACAATATTGTAGGCTTGTACTTTCATGCCCATGCCCATGATTAAATTTGACATTCCCAAGTTTAAATTTGACATGCCTAGGATCAATTTTGAGATGCCCAAGACCGTAGGGTTGTGTTTTCATGCCCATGCCCAACATTCAATTTGATATGCCCAAGTTTAAATTTGACATGCCTAGGATCAATTTTGAGATCCCAAGACCGTAGGGTTGTGCTTTCATGCCCATGCCCAACATTCAATTTGACATGCCCAAGTTTAAATTTGACATGCCTAGGATCAATTTTGAGATGCCCAAGACCATAGGGTTGTGTTTTCATGCCATCGTAAATTTGTACTTTCATGGATATTCCCATGATTAAATTTGACATGCCCAAGTTTAAATTTGACATGCCTTGGATCAATTTTGAGATGCCCAAGACCGTAGGGTTGTGTTTTCATGCCCATGCCCAACATTCAATTTGATATGCCCAAGTTTAAATTTGACATGCCTAGGATCAATTTTGAGATTCCCAAGACCGTAGGGTTGTGCTTTCATGCCCATGCCCAACATTCAATTTGATATGCCCAAGTTTAAATTTGACATGCCTAGGATCAATTTTGAGATGCCCAAGACCGTAGGCTTGTGCTTTCATGACCATGCCCATTCCCATGATTAAATTTGACATGCCCAAGTTTAAATTTGACATGCCTAGGATCAATTTTGAGATGCCCAAGACAGTAGGGTTGTGCTTTCATGCCCATGCCCAACATTCAATTTGATATGCCCAAGTTTAAATTTGACATGCCTAGGATCAATTTTGAGATGCACAATATCGTAGGCTTGTACTTTC